>OX333074.1:5712783-5892738 GCA_946863875.1 Alloplasta piceator
TTGCTGAGAGGACAAACACACAGATAAACACAGACACACGGAGATCTCAACGATGCATGCATTGTAAGAGACTGAAAAGGGAAAGGGAAGCTTGGGCAAACATGATGGTGGTGAAAATGCAACGACGTTGGTAGCGCGCACTTCTCGGAAAATATTGACGAGGCGCTTAAATGGTTTTCGTATCGATACAGAGATAAATGTTGGCCAGGGCGAAGAGGGGCTACAAGTACGGAGAATGAGGAAAAGCCACGAGAGCGTTGAACCGGTAAATATTTCGATCGTTTCGAACAAAGAGCCCGAGGGCGTTCCCATCCAGGCAGCACAGGACAAGCTCGCACATCCTCAACATTGTGTTTCAAACGCATTAGAGCACATGCCACACACACACACACATATGTACATATTAGGGTGACAATTATTTGGGCTTTGGCGAAATAAGTTCGGTGCTACCCCAGAAACATAATCAAGGTGTATCCAAAAAAATCTGTGTAAAGTTTGGAGGCGCTCGGAAAATTGGAAAACGCGCCACCGGGCGATTGAAATTTTAAATGTTTGAGCATCTCTACAGAGCTTGTCATTAACAAAACTATGAACAAAATAAAATGAAACATTTGGTTTTGCACACAATACTGTGCACAATAAGTGTACCAAGATTCAAATTTTGCTCATTAATATTATACTCGGAAAAAAAAATCATTGATGCGTGGGATAAATACATGTATTTTACATTTAAAATTTCAATCGCTCGGTGGCGCGTGTTCCAATTTTCCGACCTCCTCCAAACTTGACACAAATTTTTTTTGATACACCTTGATTATGTTTTTGGGGTGGCGTCGAACTTTTTTCGCCAAAGCCCAAATAACTGTCACCCTAATATATATATATATATATACTGAAGGGAATATCGTCCGGAATAGATTTTCAGGGGTAAAATGAAATTGACGTCTGTTCTGGACCTTTGAAATTGTTTTGCTGCAATTTGGACTGGATTTAAGCCCACTGTGACGGGTTCAACAAATCGATTGTTTTAAAAACATTTTTCGCCAGATAAACATCTTAAGAATATACTCTAAAAGTTTCAGACCGAAATTTAAAATACATTTAAAGTTATAGCCAATGGAAGAGAGCAATTAACTAATAAGTTAATATTAAAAATGACTAATTACTACGGCAGGGCAATTACCAGAAACTGTAAATCTCTCGAAGAAATGAAGAGAGGTTTGAGATAACTTTCAGAAAACGGAAAGATTGCTCCATGCACCAGCTATAGCTGATTAATGTAACTATAATTTTTTTATACAAAATCTCTTGACAAAACTTTAAAGGCGTTTTTATCGAAATTACGTTTTCGAAATTTCGGGGAAGCACTGACTAAAAACTATTCAACCGATTTTCCTAAAAATTTTACCCGTTATTTTAGACATATATAGCTAAATACCTAACCTTTGAAACATTCAATTTTTTAATAATAAATGAATTATTTTAAAGAATTTATTTTAAAAAAAATCGATTTCGAAGATCTTCTTGTTTACAAGTCCGTCATTTCGTTTTTTTTCCTTAAAATATGCATATCATAGGTTAGAGCACTAGAGTTATGCCTACAAAACAATAATCTCTTTGGATTTTTTATTTCAGATGACTACCGAAGACCGTGTGCTTCCCCGAAACAAGTCACCTTTTTTTCGAGGACTCCACTTTGATGTACGAAATCATAAACAAATTCATGTAAAATTAAGTAAACAACAATTTTTTTGTACTCTTCAAGATACAAATAATAACATGTGAAAATTTCAAAACGATGCAATTTTATTTTGTTATTTTAAAAAATTAATGAAAAAACGTCAAAATTAAGGGCAGGCTACAGACCCTCTCTCTCGCTCTCACAAGAGCGGAAAGGCGGGGGGGGGGGAGGGTGTTTAGCCTGGTCTTAAGTATATTTAAAGGGTTTTTTTTAGTTTTTTTCATTTAATAGTTCAATACGTCTAGAATATTTCCCCAAAGTTTCAAGTCAATCGGAATGAAAGTCTTGAAAGAGAGAAAGACTTTGGACATTTTATTTTTGTATTCAGTGAGCACGATTAGTTAAAAACTAGTGCATCGATCTTATTGAAATTCTGCACACTTCTTCAAAAAACGATTAATTAGTGATTAAATGAAGATTTTTCAATTCAATTACAACTAATCTTTTAAGGCTGAAGTTAGTGTAAATTCTACCAAAACTGTACTGTTTTGCAAACTTTGCCAAAAACTCAAATTCAGATTTTTTAAAAATTCTCTGTCCAATCATAAGCTACACTTATATACTAGCAGATAAAATTTGGTCTTTTTGTTTCTGTAAAAGCTATCATGCGTTATCCTGACGACAAGGACACTTTTTTTGAGGGTTTTCCGGAAGCCAGTTTCCACCAACTGAATTTTCCAAATTTTTCAATGAAAATGTTGTGAAATATTGTTCAAATATTGCTGTCTAATATGTTAAAAATTTTGAATAAAATAATTTATTTATTATAATAGAAAAAAAAAGAAAATATGCTTTTTCTTAACCATCGAAACCTGTGGAAAATATTGTTCAAGCTTTTTTGCTTACAATGTTAAATAAAATAATTCATTTATTATATTAGAAAATATGTTTTTTTAACCTTCAAAACCTATGTAACTCCTTAACCAAAGTTCATTCTTCCTCAGCCAAAGATTCTGCGAAGATCGAGCATAATGGATAAATTGTCCCACTGATCCATTATGCCCCATATATTCTCCTGCGAATGTTGAAAGGAATTTATATTATGTCGAATGCCTCCCCGATGCTCAATCGAGACAAAGGGACGTCCTGGCAACATTAATGTGCACGTAGAAATCGCGCTTGTTGCGCCCTTTCGTGATCGATCGTCGATGAGCGCCGATCACGAGGATCGTTCGCCAGGTTACAGAGAACGAGATCCAAGGAGAGCGATCTCCCGTGAAACAATGAGGGATACGGAGAGCGAGAGGCGATGAAAGGGGCGTTGTGACAGTGGTTGAGTCAAGCGGGAGAATAGGGCGGACAAAGAGGGAACATGAAGGCCGTTTGTATCGCATTATCGGAGAATGATGAAGGGAGAGATTGAGTGGAGGGATGGGTTGAGGTTTTTTTTTCATCTTGGTTGTAGCTTTGTGCGGCGAATAATGGCAACTCAATGTACACGTCCCACGTTCGATATTGTTCGTGAAAATACTTACGAAATAACTTGCAAGCGAAGCCTTACAAATCCTGTTCGCGAAGATTAAACGATCAGGAGTCACTCTTCGATTCGATCGATGAACTTCGACCTTCGGCAAAAAAAAGTTTCACCGTCATATCTACTTTTTACCAAGACTCTTTTCTCATTGGATAAATTCATGAAAAGAAGATTTTTTCTCGATTATGAAAATATTCGTGTAGCTTGAACACTTGGAGTAAGATTTAATTCCAATTTTTCCTGCAGCTGATCTCTACCTCTAAAATGATTTCTTTTCCGCTTTTTGGAATGTCAGAGAAGACTCTCGAATTATTTGGCTCGTATTATCCCTGGGAATGATCTTTCGAGGCCAAAAAGCGTCCGTGTTTTTTTTTCATAATTTGTTTGTTAGAAGAACAGTCGATTTGTGCGAGGAAACTGACAGCTGTTGATGAAGTTGTTGGCTCAATTCTGCTAATTTCCCACGGTATGAAAAACGCAGCTACATCTGAAGGGATGTAGAACGACGCAAGAAAAGTGCATCAACGCCGATGAGATATATATGGGGCGTTCCACGTCAAATCACACGGTCATGGGTCTGACCCCTCGGATTTTGATGTCTAATGAATTGTGGATTTCGTCTGGTCCAAAATAAAATTTTTAGGCATTTGTATTTTATTTTTTAGGGGTTGCCCGAGCTAACAAATCATTAAATTGAGGGAAAACATAAAGAAGGCCCCTTTTCAAATTGATGAATTTTTTTTGCAGAAACTAGGGCCTGAAACTGATATTTACATCATAGTTCAATAATGGGCCAAAAGTAATTACTATTTTTTTAAAATTATAATTACTTTCTTCATTTTCTTTTAAATGATCCGTTTTATTTCAGGTCGTCGAGGTTGATACATTTTCGAAAACGTTGTCGTTTCACTCTTAAGACAAGAAAAAAAATCAAGTTTCACTAGAAAAATGTTTTTATTGTTGTTATTCTCATTACAAGAAACAATCAAAATAAGAAATTAGTAAAAAAAAATAAATAAAAAAAATAGAAATTATTTTTGGCCTATTATCGAACTATGACGAAAATATATCTTTTGGGCCCTAGTTTCTGTGAACAAATTTCATTAATTTGAAAAATGCCTCTCTTTATGTTTTCCGTAAATTTAATGATTTTTCAGCTCGGGCAACCCCTAAAAAATGAAATAAAAATTTCCAAAAATTTGAGGTCATATTTTGGGCCAAACGAAACCCACAGTTCATTGGACATCAAAATCCGAGGGGGTCAGGCCGATGACCGCGTGATTTGACGTGGAAGGCCCCATATACACGCAGTTAAGATTATAAAATTGTACTATTACGGGCCCTAATGTGAAAAAACAGTTAACGTAATGTATATAGCACACAAAACGGTAAACATTGAAACGCCAGTTGCTCTCAGGACGTTGAATACCACCGAGACGTTTTATTCGTCTTTTCTCCCGTTTCGC
Organism: Alloplasta piceator; assembly: GCA_946863875.1. NCBI lineage: Eukaryota > Metazoa > Arthropoda > Insecta > Hymenoptera > Ichneumonidae > Alloplasta > Alloplasta piceator. The sequence continues at coordinate 5,717,465 of OX333074.1, forward strand.
TGTACTTACATTCGGAAATTAGCCCCAGGATACTGGCCGCAGTTTTCTCCTTAGGGGTTGTTCGAGGGAGGGATGGTCTTAGCAACATTTGTGGAGGCTGTTATTGTGTATAAGTTTAAAGACTTCGAGGCAGCGATAAAAAATAAGAAGCAAGAAAAAGAAGAAGTAAAATTGCAACGTTCTTGGAAACTGCATACAGAGAACACGTGTTGTTCATACTGAATTCTGCGGGAATTGCCAGAATGGCGCATCTCTACCGATTAAAACTCTCTCGACGAAGAATTTGCCAAAGTCCAATTCCGTCGGATTGCCATTCAAAAGCTGCACCTTACAATATCAGTGCAAATAATAAAAAACGTAGGTTTTTGAAGGGGTAGTTTTTTTCGGTACAGTTGTTTCCATAGGCTTGTCCTTCGGGTAAAATGTTTCCTATATTCAACAGCGAAGTCTCCCTATTTTGGGGACTCATTAAAAGGTAGAGATTCATCGATGGAGTTGGATTAGGTATAGATTTGTTTAAAGGTAGAGTAATAACCGGTAGAGATGTTAATGCGCCCACTCGAATAGTTATATACGCGAGCTCGGAAAAATTTGCCCGGATGTTCGCCGACGAAAATGCAATATAGGAAAGATGTTTCTTTTTTTGTGTGCATGTGCATCTGGGGGTGGAAGTTGGTTCGCCATCAGGTGGTTCACGGGACGAAACGAAAAGAAGCAAGGGAGAATAACATCGATTTCTCCGAGTGCCATCTATACGCTTCTAAGTAGAACAAAGGAGGTTTGCCGGATGAGTTTGAAGAAGGTTGCTTTTCGCGAAGCGAAGGGGGGATAAAGAGGAGAAAATGGCGAGACTTATGTTCAGTTCTACGATACCAATGGAGCGAGATGTGTGTTCTTGTCTCGATCTCTGTGTCGTTACGTGTGTGCGCTATAGTTCTCGTATTTTTATCGCTCCAGGTGGCGTTTTCACGAAGATTTCCCGTAAGCATCGTGGAAAAGCGAGTGTAAGATACCGAGCTACGCTGTGGAAAGACGAATCAGGAGTACATGTGCGTATAGCATCGAGAGATTTATCGCACCGGAAATTACCCCTTTTTCCGACGAAAGATCACGAGGAAGAAACAAGAAGGAAAAAACACAAAAAGCCATTTAACGAGAAGCCTACATCGTATTTCTTAAAGTAGGACAAAGTAGGCGAATAAATAAGATCTTTGTCTTGAAGATATTGAGATACGTTGAAACTTTATTTGTTTTTCAGTCGGAAACTTTGCCGAGCAATCACGGGAACTCGTCTTTTTTTACTCCTATCTTCGAGGGGCTTGCGCAAGCACGAAATTTTAGAAAGTCGATATTTTTATTACACAGTTCCATTGCCTAGGATCTGAGCGTCAATTTGCCGAAAAGATATTATGAAATTTCCAAAAATTGGCGGAGTTATGGTGATTTTTGCGTTGATTTATGAGGGTACCTAAAACGTTGATTTTATTAGCCTTTTTTCGAAATCCTTTTCTTATCAAAGAGATATTGTGAAATTGCCAAGAATTGACAGTTTTCAAAGATATTGAGATACGTTGAAACTTTTTATATTTTTTATTCTGAAACTTTGTCGACCAACCACGTGATAGTTGTCATTTTCACCTCTATCTTTGGAGGGGTTGCGCAAGCACGAAATTCCAAAATGTCGATATTTTGATTACACAGTTCCATGGACTAGGGTCTTAGCTTTAATTTGCCGAAAAGATATTGTGTAATTTCCAAAAATTGACGGAGTTATGGTGATTTTTGCATTGATACATGTGGGTACCGAAAACGTCGATTTTAATAGCCTTTTTTACGAAATACTTCTCTTATTATCAAAAGTATATTGTGAAATTGCCAGAAATTCACAGAGCTTTCGAAGATGTTGAGATACACGTTGAATTTTTTTTTTTTTTTACTCTGAAACCGTGTCGAGCAGCCACGTGATATTCGTCCTTTCCACCCCTATCTTTGAAGGGGTTGCGCAAGCACGAAATTTCCAAAAGTCGATATTTTAATTACACAGTTCCATGGCCTAAGATCTTAGCTTTAATTTGCTAAAAAGATACTGCAAAATTTCCAAAAATTGACAGAGTTAGGGTGATTTCTGCGTTGATGTACAGAAAATGTCGATTTAAGTACCCTTCTATTCTTCCACGTGTTTCAAAGCCATCACACCCCACAAACTTTTAAAACATATTATTGCCAATTTATTTATTCTCTAAAATGCTCGAGGTGAGAAAGAAAAAATCGTTCAGGAAGCTGGATTTTTACCGCAGATATTGCATACGTTTCCGATCTCGTCGTCACGAGTATTACACCGTATAATCTATTCGAGGGGCAGAAGGTAGTGCGGAATTGATGCACCGAATCTCCTTTCGTGCTGGTCTGGCTCAGTTTGCACGCCATACCTATCGTCTTTTCAGGTTAGCCTGGAGGGGGTGCTATCATCCTAGCCCCTGCGATATACGACGCAGTATATATATGTGTGTGTATGATAACATGCACGGTACCTTAATGCCGTATTGTAGCTGAATACAATGGAGGCATGGCAGCGACGTATATCTCAGATGTTGCCGGTCTCCAACATTATATCGAGTCCGAATGACCGGAAAAATAGCAAAAAGGTTAGTTTTTTTCCGGCATCTCAAAAACTTTCAACTCTCGCATGAATCGCCTTGCGCACCTTTATAATTAAAATGTCGACGTCTCACGTGAGAATAAAGGGAAATTTTTCATCGAGCCACCGATGATAATCTCTCTTCTCCCATTCTTTCTTGCCCCGGGTCAGCATGAGCGATTCGTACGCAAGAGGTCGAGCGCACACAGGGCCGTTGTTACCACTTATTTATCGTGTAATGCAAAGTACACCCGAGAGAGAACCCGGTTTATCGATGTAGCCGCAAACACGCGGAAGAAATCGAAGGTGCTGCGAATATGCATGGGTCATTCCACGTCAAATCGATCACTTTTAACCCCGACCTCTCTCGATTTGGCTGAAACTTTTTTACCTTTTTCTACTCTATCAAAAACATTTTTCAGAACTTTTTTCAAATTTTTTTACGCAACCGCTGAAAAGTTTTAATTTTTGAAAAAAATTGGCTCTTTTTATTTTCCAAATATCTATAACTTTTTCAAAAATTGACTTACTGGGACGATTATTTTTCAAAAATTTTTTTTTTTTAATGTACTTTATAGAAAAAAATATTTAAAAAATTTTCAGACCGTTCTTCAACGTTTTTTTTTGAATTTTCGAAAAAGAAACGAAAATTTCTCGATAATCGCTATTTTTATTATTTTTTATTTTTTTTATAGAAACTGTGACATTTTCTGCAAATTCTCTGAAATTTTCAGAGTGGGGACTTTTCGTTTTATATTTTTTTAAAACTCAGCTTGTTTCTCATAATCCACTCTGGGGATTTTTGAGGATGTTGAAAGAACCTCAAAGGTTGAAAAAAATAAAATTAAAGTAAAAGTGGTAATCATCGAAAAAATTTCAATGTTTTTCGAAAAAAAAATGGAATATGGTTCTGAATAATTTTTTTATATTTTGTTTTGAAAACTACATTTAGAAACAATTCATTTATTATTTTTTTTTTCAAACTTTGAGGTTCTTTCAACATCCTCAAAAAGTCCCCACTCTGAAAATTTCAGAGAATTTGCAGAAAATGTCAAAGTTTATGTAATAAAAAAGAGAAAAAAATTAAAAATGGCGATCATCGAAAAAATGTCGTTTTTTTCGAAAATAAAAAAAAACGTTGAAGATCGGTCCGAAGATATTTTCCTATTTTTTTCTAAAAAGTAAATTTAAAAAAAACATCTTGAAAAAAACGTCCCGATAAGTCAATTTTTAAAAAAGTTATGAATACCCGAAAAATAAAAAGCCAATTTTTTTGAAAAATTATAACTACAGCGGTTAAAAAAAAATTTAAACATTCTGAAAAATGTTTTTGATAGTAGAAAAAAATAAGAAAGTTTCAGCCAAATCGAAAGGGGTCGGGGTCAAATGTGGTCGATTTGACGTGGAATGCCCCATGTACATATTTATATAGGGTCACGAGGGGGGTTCGAAGGTGGTGCGGAGATCGGCAAAGGAGAGGGCAGAATAGCGAGAGAGTCCGGAACGAACGAGCTCGCGCAATCTGATTTATGAGGTTCCGTAATGGAGATCGCAGTAGAACGTCGAGTACTGCCTGGATCTCGAAAATGTACTGGAATACCATTGCAACGAGTCGGCAGTAACGTTTCTACGATTTCTCGCGTTCAATTGGCTTTGCCAGGGGAAGGTAGGGCTTTTATACTCGGGCGAAACTACCCCCGTATGCGTGTGAACTCAACACAACGATTCATCCACCGGCAGTTATTGAGAAATTACTAATTCCGTCTGGAATAAATCTTTCGCTCTCCGAACGTACTGCATAAGTATATTCAACCTCTCTCTCATTCTTCTCGTTCCATTGTGAAAATTGATACAGCCCATAAATCTGTTCGGATGACGCGAGCTTACAGTCATATTACATCGCTTTTCATGGCTTTTACACGACGAGGGTTGTAACATTCCCAGATTACACGGTATAGAGGAGCCCTCGTCGGACAAGAGCCACTGCATGTCGGTAAAATCATCATTATTATACGTATATTTGAACCCTTTATTCCACCCTTTATCCAGACTAAAAGAGCACGGACTATCTCACTGAAAATCTCTTCGCCTCTTCAGTCGTACACTTCTGTAACAATTAAACTCGGTTTCCGCCATTTCTCGGGTAATCCAGCCGGCGAAAACTTCCAGCATCGTTTTTGAGAAAATCCTACGTTTTGTACAGGAATGTAAATATAAGGCGAGTGAGGGTAGGGTATATGCAGGGTAGGTAGAAGGGTGAAATGTGTTTCTTGATTTTCTTGGGTTTAGTCGACGATTTTGGGTGTTTTTTTTTTCACCAAACAGTGCGATGATCTGTGGAAATTTGTCTTACATCGAGAAGAATTATTTATTTCGTACAAATAAATCTATTTGACGTAAATAAAATTCTATTGAAATTTGGCCTAATTGGCTATTGATTGGACCTAAATTCGAAGAAACCGGAATAATTCGTTTCAATTCAATAAATCTTTTTTTTTTTGGGAGTAGCATGAAGTTTCGAAACGTTAAAAAAATTGTATCACGTAATTTGGACGAATCGCCGATCCAAAAAATTGAAAAACGTCTGAAAAATCGGATTTATCATATTCAGCGACGTTTTCATACATTCATGAGAAGAATTACTTTGATTAATAAATTTAATAATTTCTTTAAATAAAATTCATGCATAATATGAAAAAAAATTATAAATTCATTTACATTAACTTTTTGTTATTTATTATACTAAATTATATTAAATAATAATGAATAATCATATTCAACTAAGTAGAATTATTAATTGTATCAAATTTTGCATCAAACAACTCTCTAAAATTTTGTTCAACAAGCGGCATTTTAAAGCGGAAGAATTCGGCTTCATTTCCTGTATTTTTTAATGATTTTTACAATTTGTTTTTCGATTTGAACTTTATTTTGACAACAACTGTTTTTCGCCTTTTTCCCCCTCTCCTCAGGTGCACCCATCTTCTAGAGGAATTTTTTTAAATACATTTTTGCGATTGGATTCATAAAGGGGAAAGTTTGAGCTTATTTATTTTTTTTTCCAAAGTTATTCTGTTTTTTGTGAAAAATGGGGAAATTTGAAAAATCCCGTATAACACGAAAACATAAGGGATTCATAAAAAACTTCAAGATAGCAAAAAGTTGCGTCTGTTTTCGTTGAGTTTAGAGGTATTTTTCAGATTTTTTTTCCTCATTTTCTGGGTCGGAGCTCAGATCATTCGATTACTATAACTCGAGAACTATGGAATTATCGATAAAATTTCAAGGCGGGAAAATACTTTATTTTACCATTTTCAACACAGTGGAATTTTTTTTCAAATTTTCTTTTCAAATTTCTTTTTCAGCTTCAACATGAGAAAAAAAAATGTTGGAAAAAAAATTCTAAAAAATTCCTCTGAACTCAACGAAAACAGACGCAATTTTTTGCTATCCTAAAGTTTTTCATGAATCTTTTTTGTTTTCGTGTTATACGGTATTTTTCAAATTTCCTCTTTTTCACAAAAAACAGAATAGCTTTGGAAGAAAAAATCGCTCGAAGTTTATAAAAGAAGAAAAATGAAGCTCAGACTTTCCCCTTTATGAAACCAATCGTAAAAATGTATTTAAAAAAAATTCCTCTAGAAGATGGGTGCACCTGAAAAGAGGGAAAAAAGGTGAAAAACAGTTGTTTTCAAAATAGAGTCCAAATCGAAAAACAAATTGTAATTATTAAGAATACAGGAAATGAAGCCGAATTCTTCCCCTTCAAAATACCGCTTGTTAAATCAGTCAACGTTGATTTCCGGTGAAATGGCATGAAAAAATGTTCGAGACCTTTTTCGAAGTTTTGCTCTGTTGATCGAATTTCCATTGAAACTTTCGATTACGGCACCGAAAGCGGGACGAGAGACGAAAGAGGAGTGCACGATCTCATAAATACGTCTACAGTTATATGCAGGAAGGAAAGGGGATTTGTGTGGCTCGATATGCAATTCGAGTTTGGTGAACGAAGCTAGGAGGAGAAACGAGATTTCGTAAGACAAGCTTAGCGCTTTACAACCCATGTACACAGCCTTCCTACTATCATTAACCTGCCAACGACATGCCGCATGTACATTCACATATATGTACAGACATGATGCATATAATAATGCGTGCAACGTACGGGCGTCGCGACGCTTTGACGATCGTAAATTCGAGAACGGGGTCGAAGGGATCTGCTGGAAAAGCAACGTGTGTAGCGGAGGATGCGGGCGGTTAATGCATTTTGTGCTAGCGCTCGAAGGATATGACGCAGCGAATCGGTGACTGCGTGAAAATTGGCGAGTGAGAAACATCCGTCGTGAACGTTCGACGATTTATACGAGCGTTCATAAAATATTAATATTATGGATCTCGTTGCGATGGTCCCGCGTGCTGAAGCATAATTACGAGGGTCGCGACTCCCGAACGTGCCAAATACTCATCCGCGAACCCTTCCGGGATTATGGCCAACGAAAACACGTGTCGGACTCTCGCGGACTGTACTCTGTATTAAGATTCTGGATTATAGGTGATGAGCGATCGATTATCCTTAAATTTCGATTAAATAGAGCGGAAGATGAATTTTTATTATCACGCAATCAAATTTCTTCGAGAATGTCTTTTCAACACCTATAACCTTCCAGAATAAATCTCCACTGAACTCTCTCCACCATTTGATAGCTTTCCCATTTGAAAAACTTACCAGAATACGAGTCTTTGGCTTGTCAACTCGGCCGGTAACTTACCGACGTTCGAGCCCGTCTAAATGAAAAAACACTGTTTACTTTGTAATCTGTAACTTGTAATCTGGTAGGCTTGTAAAATGGACAGAGCCGTCAAATGATATAAACAGTTGTGATTGTGCTCTTCAATCATTATCATTGCACTTCCCATGAATTGTAATTCTTTCTTTTTCCGCCGGGTAAAAAGAACAATTTTTTCAATTTTTTTTTTATCTTGTGGAATAAAATTGAAGTTTCCCTTTTTCCTCTAACGAACGTGCACGTTACCTTTCGAGTGTCTGAAGAGCTCGGATACTTCATCAAAGAGACAAAGTGTGATTAATTGCAGAGATCTTATTAGCAAAGATCAACATCATACTAATACGAGTTAGGCAAAGTTTCGACTGCCGATATGAAATTGGATGAGATAATTGCATGTGAGGGTTGGAAATTCTCTCTCGAATCAATCTTGGAAATATCATGGAAATTCTCGTTTCACCGGAGTACAAAGACTCCACGATATGGCGTGAATTTTACGAATGATTCAGATGTGGCTTTTTTTTCACCCTAATCTTTAAGACAGGAAGAAAAAATCGACTGCCGATATGAGATTGGATCTGATAATTGCGTGTGAGAGTTGGAAATGCTCTCAAATCTTGGAAATATCATGGAAATTCTCGGGTCACCAAAGGACGAAGACTCCTCGATACGGCGTGAATTTTACGAATGACTCAGATGCGCTCACGTGGGCACAAATATAAAGGGATCACGGTTCCAGCATTCACCAGGGCTTTCTCTATTATCGCGCATTCTCGAAATCGCGAAATTGAGTGTGGTACCGCTTCAGCTGCGCTGCCCTCATTATCGTGGCACGTTGGCATCTCTTTGCGAGCGATATAGATTTATATATACATTAGGGTGATTCAGGGCAACTTTTTTTTACCCATCGTTCTCGAAAATCTTTAGTTGGCGCCCAAAAACGAAGTTTCGTGGAAGGGGGGTATTATCAACAAATATTTAGAGGTCGCTAATTAAAATTGAAGGTTTCCCATTTGATTAATATTGAAAAAAAATTCTCATTATTAGTGTTACCATTCCGCGAATTTTGATATCGCGATATTTTCCAAGTGGATTCTCCTAGGAAATATGATACTCTATAATAAAGTTCATTGAGCCATGTCCGTAAATTCAACCGTTTCAGCGGTATCATTATTTCAAGTAAATATTGTATGAAAATATCTATTCAAACGGCTGTAACGCCTGAGCTATAAGAACCCACTTGGAAAATATCGCGATATCAAAATTCGCGGAATGGTTACGCTAATAATGAGAATTTTTTTTTGTTCAATATTAATCAAATGGGAAACTTTCAATTTTGATTCGCGACCTCTAAATATTTTTTGACAACACCCCCCTTTCACGAAACTTCGTTTTTGGGTACCAACTAAAGGTTTTCGGGCACGATGGGTCAAAAAAAAAAGTTGCACCGAAACGAATCACCCTAATATACATATATAATAAATATACATCCAGCGCATTGTCGAATCGAGAGAAGTGAGATTATGCGCTTCCGCGCCTTTGACTCGAAACTCGATGAATTTTAGACGTGCGTTAGGCGCGCGTTCTCCCTTTCGGATTCTCGCTAAACCATCCCCGATAATAGAGAGCCCTTGTACGTGAATGCCGGTGAAACGTATACTCGTGAATAAATTTTCACGTGTTACAGCCCGTGTGAATACATTAGGGTGTACCTTTGGTGCATGTTTCGAGAGAGGAAGAGAGAGAATCATGACTAACGAGCTCGCCGCATTTCAACAAAGTAATACACGAGCGTTTGAGCACATACGAGACCGAGGCTCAAATCGATATAACACGACGCTGTGACGAAACAGAGAAGATAGTCCCAAAAATGATGAAATGAAAATCATAATTCTCTGCTGCTTTGAAACATTTCACTATAGCAAAATAATTATAAATACATAAATAAATGTTTTTACATAATATAATATATAATTTATAATGATATAATATATCATTTTATGATGTGAAAATTCACACCAAAAAATAAACGAGTTCATTTTAGACGCCACGTTCGAAAATATCAAATTTCTATAATAATACATCACGAAAAAAAAAAAAAATCGCTAAACGACTCTTTCGTCTACTTGATTATTTATAAGTTGTTAAACGATTGAAAGAAAAATAATTCAGCACAATTTATGATTCCGTCACCGTTTGAAATTGCAGAAATCACGTGCCACGTCTGATGAGGTTACAAATAAATTAAGGTATATTCTTCTCTGACTGGGATTAATTTAATTATTGCTTGAAATTAAATTTCGCCACGAATGCGGTGAAAACGTCAAATAAACCGTCTGAAGAGGAAAATTGGAGGGTAGAAATGGTGGCTTTCGCGAGAGAAGCGACGAAACCAGGGCAACGCTATACTAGTTAGTGCTTTTAATTATATCGCGTATAATAACGTGTAAGACATATTTTTAGATGTCGGGAGACGAAATTTCAGGGGCTATTCTACGAAACTGCCTTTACATGCCACCAATGCAAATTGTCGTTGCATGTATCTTAGAATTTGAAACAAAGAAGACTTATTTTAAATTGTGTTAGAACATGAGAGAATTTAATTTTAAATAATTCCCAACGGCAATTTGGTATTTCAATTATTTTGAACAAACAGACAGGGTTACCAGCGTTTCAGAGGGTCAAAAGTAGTAGAATAGTGACTTATCTTTCACAGAAATAGTCCCATAATAGTGATTTTTTCGTCTAAATAACCATATGAAATTTCGCAATTTTGAGGTTTCTCAGAAAGGGCCTAAAAATGAACAAAAAAGTTTTTGATGAAAATTCATGAAAAATTTGATTTTTCGAAAAAACAATTGGTAGATTCGTGTTCAGATGGACAAAATACATCGATATAAGGTTTGAAAACGGAAAAATGAAAAAATTTGTTTTCAGCAATTTGACCGAAATTGAATCTGTCCACCAAAATAGGTGTAATTTTGTTTCTACTCAAAATTTTGGATCTACACTGCTCTCATTCTCTTTGTTATCCTTGCAGCTTCAAAACGCTGCTTTGTTCGTCCGAATTGGATGATTTTTCAATTTTTGGCAGATTTTTTAAGTTCGACCATTATTTTTTGCGAATTTCTGAAGGCCCCCTTCCTATTTTTTTCTTTGATTTTCAAACTGCTCTCATTTCAACAAAAAATCAGCTATTGAGAAGAACCAAATGGCATTCTCTAAGTTTACTAACAAGGTTTACGTACGAACGAGAAATTTCCGAATCGGTCAAACCGATCAAAAGTTATGAGCGTTTGAAAATTCGCGATTTGAAAAAAATTTTTTTTTTTTTTGCATTTTGACAAAACTTGAACCTGTCTATTAAAATAACAGTAATTTGTTTTCTACTCAAAATGTTGGCTATAGTCTGCGCTCATTATCTTCATAATCGTTGAAGCTTCAAAACGCCGCTTTGTTCATACGATTCTAATGATTTTTCGAAATTTGTCCCCTATTCTAACCTATTCTAACCACTTTAGAAATATTGACAAAATTTCTAAAATAGTGAGAAAAGTGACGTGATTTTAAGATAATGACCAATAGTGACAATGGTGACTCACTGGCAACCCTGCAGACAGAATATAAAAAATTGATTTAGGCAAAATTAAATTTTTTCATTTCTCATTATTACTCATTTCTTCTTATCGAGTTCAAATATCAGTTAAAATCAAGATATGTCAATCGAAAATCATTAAATTGAAATTTTTCGCTTTTCATGAATCACATTTTTGTGGTTAATAAAATCTATTTCCTATCAACGTTGCACTTGACACTTCGTCAAAATAAAAAAAATATTCCCCCAGATTTTATTAATTTAAAAAAAAACTTGGAAAAATCGATAATTTCGGTATTTAATATTAGATAAACCCAAAAAAGACATTAGCTAGCAAAGATCTTTTGCAGCTGCAACAGCTGATTCAACTATAAATATTTTACGAAAAATAAGTCAAAATGCGTATCAAAGTAAATCAGAATTATTATGAGCTATCTGATAAATTTTATATATGTATTATCGCACGTTTGCTGATTAATAGGTATTAGCCCCTATTATTCGAGAGTCGTGGGATCCCGGAGCTTGTAGCCGAAATTGAAGGACGTGCTGTGTTATCAATTATCTCGATGATAAAGCTGGTTCTGCGGGAAACTATCGGGAACATAATGAGCGCCTCTATGACGTTGAACAGGATGAGCGCGTACGCTCGTCTCACAGCTCATTCTCTCCCTCGCTCTTTGCCCCCCCCCTCCCCCGCAAGCCCCCGCCGCGCCGATGGATTGAAATTTATTGACACGCGATAATTACATGCCACGCGTTATTCCTCAAACCTCGAAGCGTGTGTCTACTGCCGAGAGATCGTGGCCTCAAAAGCGCGCGATCGTCGATTCCGACGTCTCATTATGCGGCCATGTTGGCACGATACCTGTCAGGAGCTGTCTCCGGATTGCAAACGGCAAAAAAGTATTACATCGTGCACGATATGCACGTAATTTTCTCGCCAATGTGAGGAGAACCAAAGACAATGTGAGAAGAAAATTTCCGATGTAATTTAAGAAAACAGCAGGGAAATTTCGAGCCCTGCTAATTAATAAACGAGCAATGATAGGTAACTGAAGAATAGGAAATTTATTTTCTGTGAAGTAATTTCGTGAACGATTTAGTTTAGAAATATCACCTCAGAACGTTCCAAAATGAACGAATGAAAAAAAAAACGAAAATATTGGCACATTTACAATATTGGTACATTTACAGCTCTACCACTTATTTCTCTACCGGAAGTACATCCCTACCACAAAGGTTCTCTATTAATCGATAGCTCTGCCATTTTATAAGTCTACTAGATTACAAGTTTCCGCGTTGTTAATCCTGCGATTCCCTACTTACCGACCGCAGGGCGCCTGTGCTTTGGAGCGGACTCCAGTGTCGGTAAGTTACCGGCCGAGTTGGCAAGCCTGAGACTCGTAATCTAGGCTTGTAAATTGAGAGGGCTTCCAAATGGCTAATAGAGTTTTGTAGTAGAGATATTATTTGAGAGAGAGTTATTATATCATTTGGTGGAGATTTATTTTGGTAGAGATGGTTGTTATAAATGTGCCAAAATATCGAGGATTAAAAAAAAACCGTAATTTGAAAATATATTATTAAACCTTTTGGTAAATCTTGATTCGAGATACATTGTAATTTTCTTTAAAAAAAAATCATGAAAATATTGAATTATTTTGATTATGAGTTAGATGTAATCCACTAGACACAAGTATAATTAATTAATTATTTTCAGTTATTCGTCCCGTTTGAATCGACACAACGTGTTTGGATTCGCAAAATCTATGTAACGAGATCGGCAATAGAAGCCCGAGATTAAAGCATTGGAGAGGAAATACCCCGAGAGAGAGAGAGAGAGAGAGAGAGAGAGAGAGAGAGAGAGAGAGAGGGAGAGAGAGAGAGAAAGCCTGCTCGATATATTAACTGTATCTATATCGATTCGGTGTAATATCTCGAGTTCGGGATTTCTCGCGTGAACCCCTTCGTGCTACACGAGGATTACGACGGTAGTCCCAGGCGATATATGCGATTAAGCCCTACACTATATATATATATATATATATATATATATATATATATATATATATATATCATGACGCATCTTAATATATATATCAATATTAGCTGATGCTGCAAAAGTGAAATTAAATTTCAACGGTACTTCAAACCGCTGATGAAGAATTGCGGCAATTTTCGTTTCTCCGATGATAAAGATTTATCAAAATATGACTAAAATATAGATTATTACCCACAATTTTATAGCATAAGTAAAAATACTCTTGATAAAATACCTTGTGGAAATATAAAATATCTATCGGCAATAATTAATTATTAATTAAATAAATCAAATATTAACAAAATATTTTGCAGGAAATATATGGGGCATTCCATACTAATTCGACCTGGATCTGACCCTCGACCCCTCAAATCTGGTTCCTGATTTTTCCTATCATTACTCTCACTCTATTAAGAAATTACAATTTTTTTCAGATTTTTCAAAATAAATTTGAGCACGTCATGAATTTTTGAATTTTTTTTTTTCAACACCTCGATGACCATAATCGAAAAATCTGAAAAAATTTCCAAAAATGGAGTGTCAGATATAAAAAATGTTGGTGTAAAATTCATAATGTCTGGGCTTTTGCTTCAACCCGTTTTTTAGCTTTTTGAGCAAAAAAAAAAATGAAAAAAAAAAAGAAGCAGAGGTCAATTTACTGTAGACTGTTGCTCGAAATTTTGTATTACTAATACGTATTATGCATACAAAATTTCGAGCAACAGTCTACAGTAAATTAACCTCGGCTTCTTATTTTTTTCATTTTTTTGTTGCTCAAAAAGCTAAAAATCGGGTTGAAGCAAAAGCCCTGACATTACAAATTTTACACCAACATTTTTTGTATCTGACACTGTATTTTTGGGAATTTTTTCAGATTTTTCGATCACGGCCATCGAGGTGTTCGAAAAAAAAAATCAAAAATTCATTGGGCGCTCAAATTTATTTTGAAAAATCTGAAAAAAATTGTAATTGCTTGATAGAGTGAGAGTAATGATAGAGTGAGAGTAATGAATTGGTATGGAATGCCCCATATACATATATTTTCTTATAGAAAATATATCTCGAATATATTTCGAAAAATGTAATTTCGAAAATACATAATTATATTCTAAAGATATCCAAAGCTCACTGGATATTTTTGTGTATATCGTAAGATTCGATACGAGGACTATGGATTTTGTTATTAATCGAAGTGGGCGTTATCGCAAAATACAAGCCACCTATAATCTCTATTTATGACAGAGTCTTGGCACTTTTGCGGTTTTGCTAAGCCCGTCGATTCATGCGACGATGGAAAAGTTTTGCTAGTAGTGAGAGTAAGCGAATAGTCAGCCTTCCGGCATCGACCAATGCCAGTGCATGCAGCCCGGAAGAACGGAAGTTCGCATATTGCTAATATTTCTCTCTTTCCCTCCATATATATAAAAACACACACACACACATATATATATATGGGGTGTTCGATAGCAAACTAACCGATCCGTGGACACACACACACACATATATATATGGGGTGTTCGATAGCAAACTAACCGATCCGTGGACCCGTCGATTTTTTATTCTGTAGAAAATTTTCTATTTTTTGTAGATACTGAAAGCAGTCTCTCAGATTTTTTTATTATTTTTGTCTCAATCCAACTAACCACAATAAATTTGTCAACATTTGACACAATTTTTTTTTCAAATGCTTGTAACTTTTCAAAAAACGGAGATATCAAAATAAAACAGAAGATCACTTTTTCCGTCCTGAGTTGTAGTTTTATTTAAAAAATACAAAAAAAAAAGATCGACATTTATTTTCATGTTTTTTGAAGTTTTAAACCCAAAATATTTTTTTTGCAATTTGGACCATTTTGATTTTTTTGAAAAAATTCACTACTTTTTAAGAGACATTTTTACAAGTACTATAAAATTGGCAGCTTGTGATATTCATAACTTGTATTTCGTATCTGTTTTTGAAGTTTCTAAAAACATTCAAAAAGTGAAACAAATGACCGCTGCGACGCTAATTGACGCCTGATCCGTCTGCCGCGTTATCCCAACTAGTATTGGGGTTGAGATTGGGATACTATTGTGTTATTAATTTTCTGCGATCATGTTCACGAAATCATCAAATGAAATATTAATACTTTAGCATTTATAACGAATAAATATTGGCGTTTGCTACATGGAATGACACTGAAAAATTCTGATAACTATAAAAATTCGTCGATTCCAAGACTGACAGTTAAATAAATTATTCAATATTTGTTAACCGATTAATAGTACACTAATATGAGAGGTTAATAATCCAATATTCTATTTCTATTCGTTTCTCATTGTCACCTTTTTCAAAATGACACGGTTTCAGTGTCATTTCATGTAACAATCGTCAATATTTATTCGTTTTGAACGCCAAAGTATACGCTGAAAAAAAATTCTGTCAAATTTTGAAAAATGTATTGTGGTTAGTTGGGTTGAGACAAAAATCTAAAAAAATTCCGAGACTGCTTTCAGTACATACAAAGAAATAAAAAAATTTCAACAAAATAAAAAATAGTTGGGTCCACGGATTGGTCGGTTGGGTATGGAATGCCCCATACATATATATATTTATTTATAAATATATATATATGAAGAAAGATACAAGCGTGAAAGGATATAATGCCGCGGGTGGCGAGGATGATTCACAAAGTTCCTACGTCGCAGAATTGCGAGACGCTTCATCGAAATTTTCGTCAAAAGTTTCAATCTCGTAGTCCTGAACTTCCGGCGAATTTACAACCGCAAGAGCCCGAATATATATTAGCTATTCAGAGCGTTATTACGGCATCTTCTTAAACCGCACGAAATATCGCCCCGTCACTTGTTACCATATACTTCATCGGAATATTCGAAAATTTCAAAAAGTTGGTGCTTCCACTTTCAACCCTGTCGGAACTTACCATAAACGATTACTTTAATAACGCAAAGATAGAGCATTGTTTTCATTTTGCTCTTTTTCATATTTGATTGAAACCAGAGTTGGGCAGTACTTGAAAGTACTCGGTACTTGCAGGTACTTGAAGTACAGTACTCGCAAGTACAAAGTACTTAAAAAGTACTTCAAGTATTTTACTTAAATTTTTCAAGTACTTCCTGTACTTGAAGTACTGTACTTGAAAATTTCAAGTACTTTTCTGTACTTGAAGTACTTTTTTCAAGTACATGTATCAAGTACTTTCGAATGTGTCTTGCTGATGGTTGCATGTGCAAAGCGCCTTTGAATATGGGTCATTCCATGTTAAATCGACCAATATTTGGAATCGACCCCTTTCAATTTCGATGGATTTGGTCTGAAGTGTTCTTTTATCATAAAACAAAGTTCTAACAACGCGAAAAATTTAATTATTAAATTTTTTTTCGAAAATTCAAAATTTCACCATTTTTTCAAGTTTATTTTTTAAATATTTCGAAAACTATTATAGTTACGAAAAAATCGTTCTGGGTTCGTCTTAAAGAGTATACTGGGGGCTACGAAAAAAAAAAAATATTCCGAACAAAAATTTTGAAAAATGATGAATTTGGAGAATTTTGAATTTAAAAAAAAACGTGAAAATCCACGATCAACATCAAATTTTTGGTTTTATTTTTTTAATACAACACCATGTACTGATATTAAAAGATCCTGAAATTTTCAGAAATGTGTTTTTTTTTGTTTCATAAATATGAATTTTTGAATTTTGGTAAAACTTCTTTTTTTTACCTTCAAGTTAAGTGAAGTTTATCAATCATGTAATTTTGACTGCTCAAAATTACAAAATTACATGATTGCTCAACTTAAGAAATTCATATTTTTGAAACAAGAAAAACACCTTTCTGAAAATGTCAGGATCTTTTCAAATCAGTACAAGGTATTATATTAAAAAAATTGAACCAAATATTCGATGTTAATTGTGGATTTTCACGATTTTCAAAAATTCAAAATTCTTCAAATTCATCATTTTTCAAAAATTTTTGTCGGAATATTTTTTTTCGTAACTCCAAGTATACTCTCCAAGACGAAACAAACGATTTTTCATAACTATCATAGTTTTCAAGATATTTAGAAAAAAAACTTGAAAAATGGTTAAATTTGAAATGTTGCATAACTTTTGAAAAAAAAAATTTAATTTTTTTCCCTTGGTAGAACTTGGTTTTATGATAAAACAAAACTTCTGACTAAATTTCATCGAAATTGAAAGTGGTCGATTCCAACTCCTGGTCGATTTGACATGGAATGACCCAAGTATCAGAATTTACGAGACGTACCCGAAAACTTGAAAAGTACTTGATACTGGTACTCGATTTTTTCAAGTACTTGTACTTCAAGTACTCGTTTTGACGAGTATTTGCAAGTAACAAGTACTTTGTACTTCAAGTACCACCAGTACTTGATACTTCAAGTATCTACGGTACTTTGTACTTCAAGTACCACCGGTACTTGATACTTCAAGTACCTACGGTACTTTGTACTTGATACTTGAAGTACTATCAAGTACTTTGCCCAACTCTGATTGAAACTATAAACAAGTGGGAGCAAAGTAATTTGATATATTTTTCATTTCGTGATCTGGTTATGGAATCAAATTTGAGTGAAAACAAATTTCGATTGGGATCCAAGCAATATTCACTTCCCCTTCCCGAAAGGGTTGAACAATTTCTTGGAATCGACAAACGCGAAGGGATCATATGGAAGAGTCTGAAAATTGGAAGCTTTTTCCGGGGGCTTTTTCTACTTTTATTTTTCTCTCTTTTATTTATTTTTGCCTCAACGAGGATGGAAAAAAAAGTAGATTGGAACAACGCGAGACGGGAAATGAATGTTACAACTGGACAGGCAAAAGGACATTTCATCCGATGAGATCAGAAAGAGAGAAATAGAGAGAAGAGGAGAAGGATACTCACGTGTACAATGGTCTACCGTCAGTCTCATCCTTGAACCAGAGAACCATGTGCAGAGAATCCGGTCCCGAGGGCGTGATGTTACAGGGCAATTCCACAGCTCCACCCTCCACTGCGCTGATGTTTAGCAGCGGAACTGCAAGTAGAAAAAAATAAAAATAACATAGACTTGAGTTTGGATGGAATTGATTTTGCTGAGAATCCACGAAGAGCCTTTTTCCATCCGCACACAATTTTGAACCAGCGAATGGAAACGCATAACTGTGTGCATATGCTTAGAAATTGATGCGCGAACACGGGCGATCATGCGAAAGAAAAAAAAAAAGTGTACACTTGCCATTCGTAGAATTTTCGATCAGAGTCCTTTTCGGTTCCTTCGAAAAGCAGAGCAATTCTTATCGCCTCGATGCAGCGCGAGATCCCGATAAGAACCTTATTATCATACCATTTCTTTTTCCTTCGTCTTTCTCTCCCCTCCCCCTTTCATTTTAGCTGTCCTGATTCCTTCGTACCGCATTTCCATATCTATCGCGTTTTTCGGGCTTGTGCCGAATCACGGTATAGAGAGTATCGGCAAGGCTCACCTTTACATTCCGAGGGATTAGAGCGTAGATCCGCTCATGGAAGAGAGAGAGAGAGAGGGGGGGGGGGAGAGAGAGGGGGAGAGAGAGGGGAGGGGAAGAGAGTGAGAGAGAGAGAGAGAGAGAGAGAGAGAGAGAGAGAGAGAGCGAGAGAGAGAGAGAGAGGAAGGAGGATGTGTAAGGAAGGATCGAGCCAAATCGATATACCGAGACTGAAATTTATGAAACTCCGGAGTACGCTCAGCGTGAAATCGAGACTCCGAATAGTGATATATAAGGACTCTCTGCTCGCGTGTCTTCGGTTCCTTCGTTTCAATCATTCGCGAAAAATCCTTGACATCCCGGCGATATTCACACTCGCAGTTTTTTCAAATTATTTCAATCCTGAAGGAACTCTGATCCTGTGAAAATTGATTTTTATATAGTGTGTTCAATATAGCGAATGATATATTAGTTTTGATTTATTTTCGGAGTAAGAAAAAATGTTTTTTCAATTCAAATTCATTTTTTTGAAAATTCACATGAATTTCAATTATTTATTTAGCAGAGAACGAGAAACTTTTTTAAGGGGTTATACCTAGTCAGAATGTTAGATAAAATACAATTTTGTTTTTTTTTTTAGAAATCAAAATTTCTGCAAAGGTTTGGTATTTTAAAGAACGATGTTTGGAGGATATCGATTTAAAACAAAATTGCGGATGTTCAAAGTGAGAGTCTTTATTTTTGTGAAAAATGTGTATTCAAAATATTTTAATCCTAACAATCGGACAATTAAAAATTTGCTGCCTTATTTTATTCTTGATTTTTAAATTAGTTTAGTTAAATTGAAATAAAGGCAAAATGGACACTAGCCAAAATTATTGAAAGAAATTGAAAGTTTCAAATTAGAAAATGAGGGAATTATCATTATAATTGGCTTTAAATGTAACTAAGTAAACTCACCCACGCAAAATCAGATCTAGATCTGCTGTTTTCATGATAATTTCCTATGAAAAGTTGGACATTTTTTTGTTCAATTGTCATTCTCATCGCATTAAAAAAGAAACCCCCCAAAAAACTTTAACAATATTATGATAACAACCTTTTACTAAAATACTCGGATAATGCGAGGGCCAAAACAGAATATGGCGTTTTTCCTAGTTTTTCCTAGTTTACTTGAATTTTCGCAAAACAAAATTTCAAGAGTGGTTAACTTTGGCCCTCTCCTCTTATGTATATGAGGCATTCCACGATAATTCGATCAACATCTTGCCTCGATGATTTCGATTTTCCTCTTAACTTTTTATATAAAAAAAGACATTAAAAAAAAATTTCTTCAATTTTTTCAAAATTTGTTGGTCATGCGTTTTATGGATTTTTTTTAAAGGGACCACTTTGTAAAATCTGAAATATTCGGAATAATCTAATAAAATACAACAAAATTTTCGGGCGTTGTTCCAAAATGGAGATTTTAATACTTTATGTGTAAAATTAAAAACGATTTTTTTTTGCCATTTTTTGGATTTTACTCATAGTGTATAAAAATCTCCATTTTGGAACAAAGCCCAAAAATTTTGTTATATTTTATTAGATTATTCTAAATTTTTTCAGATTTTACAAAGGGTTTCCTGTTTTTTCAAAAAAAAAAAAAAAAAAAAATCCAAAAAACGCGTGACCAAAAAATTCTGAAAAAATCTGAGAAATTAGTTTTCAATTTGTTTTTTTATATAAAAAATTTAGAGGAGAATCGAAATCATCAGGACAAGATTTTGATCGAAATATCGTGGAATGCCTCATATATAAAATCATCACCGATCAATTTTTGAAAATTGGAGAATGTACGATGCGATGAAAAATAGCTTAATTCCACGAGAAGCATCGACGATTCGTTTTAATGATTCATTATTATAGTTATGAATGAAGTTAAACAGTTTCATGAAATAGTGCTAAATATCAAGTACACACTGAGAACAAGGAGACGGGAGAATCCACGGTTGCGTGGTTTTGAATTTCAAGTGGTTGTTTCAAGGTGCCCCCGCGGGAGCAAAATATACATTTTTCTTTCGCAAGGGTGGCAAACCAGGGAATGGAAGAGAACGAGGGGAGGTTTCTCTCGTAGACACCGCCAAAGGCTATGCATGTGTATGGGGCATTCCATACCAAGTCGACCTGAGTGTGACCCTCGACCTCGGTGATTTCGTTCACGATTTTTTATATGATTCTTCCAACTCAAAATAACATTCAGATTTTTTTTCAGATTTTTAAAAACAAATTTCAGTACGTCATGATTTTTTGAACATTTTTTTCGAAAACCTCGGGGACCGCAATTGAAAAGTCTGACAAAATTCTCAAAAATCCGGTGTCGAAGATGAAAATTTTTGACCCAAAATTCATGATGTCCATGCTATCACTTCCACCTTGATTTTAGGCTCTTATGAAGAAAACGTATCAAAAATAAATGCAAAAATTAACCAACTATTTTTGGAAATTGTTGGTTAATGATAAAAATATTCAGGCCACTTTTCACGGTAGATCAATTTTTGCATCTATTTTCTTTTTACGTTTTCTTCATAAAAACCTAAAATCGAGGTGGAAGGGAAATCCTGGACATAATGAATTTTAGATCAAAAAATTTCAATTTTGACACCCCGATTTTTGAGAATTTTTTCAGATTTTTAAATTACGGCCCTCGAAGTTTTCGAAAAAAATGTTTAAAAAATCATAACGTACTCAAATTTGGTTTTAAAAATCTGAAAAAAATTCTGAATGATATTTTGAGTTGGAAGAATCATATAAAAAATCGTAAACGAAATCAGCGAGGTCGAGGGTCACACTCAGGTCGACTTGGTATGAAATGCCCCATATGCAGATGGAGCAGCATTGTGGAAGATACCTAGTTGTTGGAAAAGGGAGGTTTTTAAGGAATTAGCATAGACCTCTTATTTATTGCGCGGCACCCTTACCAACCGCGACGCATAAATATTGTTTAAGGGCACCTCTTTATCATATAAACGCCCGACGAATTTAACGTGAAGGAGATCTCGGGCATTAGAATACTTCGTTGCCTGTTTTTTTTGTTCCTCTTCTCATTCCTTTAATTCTCTTATTTTTCTTCATTTCCCTCAAGCGCTTCTTGCACTCTTGGCCGTCTTCTAACGAACCCTTGAAGAATGGTGCGCAACAAGCAGTGTTTTCCGTCATTTTTTGCCTCCATTGTCATGAGATTATTGGAACCCGAACATTGTTCCTTGTTTAGCGTTTCTCGTAATTTCAAAATGTGAATCACTCGAGCGATCGTCGGGACCATAATTACCATTTTAATACTATTTTCATACCATAAGTACCAAATTTTTCATCCCTATTGCGCAAAGTTCAAGAAGTGTTGAAAGGAGCGGCCATTTTATTGGTATTCAAATTTTTCCAATATGACCAGTTTTTTTTCAACCGGGCCACTTTTTTTTGACCCTCTCCAATTTTTTTCAAAATCTGCCAGTTTGAAATATTAGTCAAAAGGAACGTCTGTGATTTTTTTTAGATTTTTTTAGGCGTCCGTTCAGGATTTTCAATTTTTCATTACGAACACTGTATCTCGAAAAATATTCATCAAACAAAAAAAACATAGGAATAAAAACTTTTTTATTTTTTCCACTTTATCGAAAAAAATTAAAATCATAATTTTTCTGCATTGAGAAAATTGAAATTTAGGAAAAAATGAGAATAAATTTTTTTTAAACCTAATAACAAACTTTCGATTTCGGTACAAATTTTACAGGATGTCCTTTATTGGGTAAAGAGTCTGCGAAATTTTTTTCAGAATGGCACCTGCAATGGTTACGATGAAAAAAATAAAAACTCTGTGGAATCTATTTACGGTTATGAGATTTCGCAGGGTTTTTATTTTTTTTTTCATCGTAACCATTGCAGGTGCCATTCTGAAATTGTTTTCGCAGACTCTTTACCCAATTACAGACGTGAAAAAAAATAAAAACCCTGCGAAATCTTTATGCGGTTATGAGATTTCGCAGGGTTTTTATTTTTTTTCATCGTAACCATTGCAGGTGCCATTCTGAAATTGTTTTCGCAGACTCTTTACCCAATGACAGACATCCTGTAAAATTTGTACCGAAAATGAAAGTGTGTTATTAGGTTCAAACAAAATTTATTCTCATTTTTTTGCAAAATTTCAATTTTCTCAATGCAGAAAAATTATGATTTTAATTTTTTTCGATAAAGTGGAAAAAATAAATACGTTTTTATTGTTATGTTTTTTTTGTTTGATGAATATTTTTTGAGATACAGTGTTCGTAATGAAAAATTGAAAATCTTGAACGGACGCCCAAAAAAATCTAAAAAAAATCACAGACGTTCCATTTGACTAATATTTAAAACTGGCAGATTTTGAAAAAAATTGGAAAGGGTGAAAAAAAAGTGGCGCGGTCGAAAAAGAACTCCTCATATCTCAATCCTTTGAGAGACTCAAAATCTTTATCTTTCAGGCATCATTACCCTTTAAATTATTTTTTGGTAAAAATATTTAGTCGAAAACATTAAATATTTTTTTCCAAATTTCATTGATCGACGTTTTCGGAGATTCTGATTGTACTTGATGTAATTTTAATAATTTTTTTTTGTAAAAAATTCTTTGCTGTATTATTTGAAAATGATTCTGAATGATTCATTACTGAATTCACTGCTTTTCAGTATTATCTAGATTTGTGGATATCTGTACTCTGATTGAGGAATTGACCGCCCACGAAGCAGCCGGACAAGGTCGATTAATCGAATTCCAGTGAGAACAACGAGGTCGGGAGACTGTCAGCTGGACTGATAAGAACGTATAGATAGACTATGAGGGAGGGAGAGAGAGAGAGAGAGAGAGAGAGAAAGGGCTATAGAATCAGGGCGTCGAAACGCCGGAGGGATGGATCCTCCAACCCTTCCTCCGGGTCAATCAAATAACGTCCAAACCAGAGAATGGAAACGTACATAACCCAGGGCATAATCAACGGTACCTGAGGTTATTCTATGCAGAGAAATTTGTCCCTCTCTGTAAGTATATAATCATGAGAACCTACTCATAATTAACAAATTTTCATCATGTGTAATTTAATCCAGAAGCTTTTGGGTCATTCCAATGTTACAAAACAAAATTATTCTCCGCTCTGTTCCTCGCTTCAGAATTAATGTAAAGTTATTACTATTTTAGTCAACGTTGACATTTCAGCGGAAATTAAGGGGTTGTGACTGATTGGGTCCTCGAGGAAAAGATACTATGCATGAGAATATTTTTTGGAAAATCATGGAATTTATTATTAAGTATAGAGGAAAGAATTGTTTTGTAATTTATAATTTAATTAAGGATGCTATTATTAAATTTTATGCTATGATTAAATTTTAAATTCTTCTTCGTTTCTAAGCAATATCCTTCTCAATTGAATATGAATGCCTCCACGAAAGAAACTTTAATATTTCGTTGTTTTTCCTCTCCCTGGCAAATGTAATGAAAAAGGTCCTTTGTCAGTTTTCGTTAAAAAGTATTTATAGTGGCAATATTAAAAGAGCTTTATCAAAGCAGCAACTTTAATAAAGCTTTATTAAAGCAGCCATATTAAAACAGCAAACAATAACAGAGAAAAGGGATCGGCAGATACGCAAAAACTTGTGTCTGAGACATGCCATTGAAATTCAGTTAAGCATGTCGCAATATTTGGACTTTGATGTCCACCGATGCACATTTCTCGGTAATTTAAAAAGGCTCTTTCAATTCTGGAAAAATCATAATGAGTGTACATGCGATGCGGCAAAATTTCACAATGGAGATTCGGACGGGTGATTTAATTTTAATCAACTGCACTATCTCCGCTTTCGCGAAATGAATCCAACTCGCGCAAATGAACGGTACTAATTCTCGCGTGTGGTGGTCAAAAATTTCATCCGAGCAAACCATGTACGAGCAGAGTTCCATAAATGGAGTTGCTGTTTAAAAAAAAAAAAAATTAGTGGAAAATATCAGGTACGACATTTCTGTGACCAGCGTGGTCCTCTCATACATTAAACTCCATTTCAACCATGCAACTTTATTTTCATTCGTTTCCGTTTGAATATCACTCGAATTCAACAGTTTTGTTTGTTCTCCTCGTCCTTTTCTTCACATCATTTCCGTTCTGAAACTCTTTATCCCGTGAAAATCTCTCCCTCGTTGGTCTGAAATTCTGGATAAATATATTCCATCTCTGCAATTGCAAACCAACGAAATAAATGAATCCACGTTTGAATCTCCGAGGTCTGAAAACTCGGATTCGCTTTTACATGTACCGGTGCTACAATTATAGAATGAGGAGCGAGGAAGAGTGGAAAAGATCGTATGTAAAAAAATACAAAAGCTCATGTGAACGAGGACCTCGAACTTGTGTTGAAGTACATTGAATGGTAAAGTAGAGATCCTATTTTCGTCAAATATCCTCGGGCAAAATTCCAACGATGGTTTAGCATTGGTGCGTCGTTCGCTTTTGCGATTATCGCAGGAAAGTTGCGAGGTGGTCTCTCTCGTCCATGATGCAGGAACAATGAAACCGTATTTTCGTTTTGCGTGGAATTAATGTCACTGAAAAGTGTGAATTGTCATATTTCTCCTTCAGTTAGGGTCATTTTTATCTGACCCAGTTTGTGCGAAAGTTGCAGCATTTTCTATTTGTTTGGAACCCGGAGATGTTAAATATAAAAATGGCATCGATGCAACGTTGGAAATATTTATATTGTCGGCGTTGCATTCTCTTTTGACAGAGGAATTTTTCAATTTCTCGTTTTCCTCCGTTCTTTGCTCACCGCCGCTCTGCACTCTTACAAATATATTTAACCAACAAACATTGATATATATATATGTATATATTAGGCCGCTTAAAAAAAAAAAAATTTGTTTCTTCTCCCAAACAGGCTCAAAAGTTTCATTTAGGTATAAGATAAGGTCTGTGAAAATGTGAGCTCTTAATATTAATATTAACATCGTCCTCATCGCACTTTTCGATTTTCCATAAGAATAACATGGGAAAAATTATTTTTACGTCTTCTGATTTTTATGACTAGCAAACGATCCATCATATGGGAAATCTAGAGACGAATCTTTGTACAGAATTGAACGTTCTACAAAAAAAGTTCTGAGTAAGTTTTTGATAAGTCCACTCGTTCAAAAGTTATTCAATGTTTAATTTCAATTTTTCGTAAACTTTGCCGATTTTTGGATATTACACCGGAACTAATTAGTTTTATCGACAAAATGTGGATGGAATTTCATGTTAAACATTAATTAAACTTTCGACAAAGGTTAACCAATAGTTCTCACTAGAATAATAAAAAAAATGGAACGATTCGAGAAAATTGTGCACCAGAAATTAGCTTCAAAATCTACTTTTTTTTGTTTTTTTTTATTTTTATTTAAAAATAAAAATGACTAAAAATGTACTGATATACTACAATAAATTTCTTAATAGTAAAATAAATTTTTAAGCAAACTTCTGCTGCACAATTCTTTTAAAGCGTTATATTTTTTTCATCATTATAGTGAGAACCATTGGTCAACATTTGTCGAAAGCTCAATTTATGTTTAACATCACATTTCATCCACATTTTGTCGATAAAACTAACTAGTTCCGGTGTGATTTCCAAAAATCAGCAAAATTTACGAAAAATTCAACTTAAACATTGAATAACTTTTGAACGAGTGGTCTTATCAAAAAGTTACTCGGAACCTTTTTTGTAGAGCGTTCAATTCTGTACAAAGATATGTCTCTAGATTTCCCGTATGATGGATCGTTTGCTAGTTATAAAAATCAGAAGAAGTAAAAATAATTTTCCCCGTATTATTCTTATGGAAAATAAAAAAGTGCGATGAGGACGATGTTAATATTAATATTAAGAGCTCATATTTTCACAGACCTTTTCTTATACCTAAATGAAACTTTTAAGCCTGTTTGGGAGAAGAAAGAAAAAAAAATTTTTTTTTGAAACGACCTAGTATTTATATATAAATATATATTTTGTGCTTTTAGTCTTTGACTGCGTGTGTCTAGCGTATACGGCAACAAGTTGGATTTAGATTCAATCTTCGTCGGTGCTTGGAAGAGACCGAGGTAGCAAATGTCGGTACAGACCGGGAATATCCCAGGTGAGATGGAGAAAGAGAAGGCCAGAAAGGGGAGAGTCAAAGTTTAACTCGAGTTGCCGACGTGAAAGAGGAAGTTCTGCCGAATATCGCGGTGGCTCTCGCAAGTGGAATGCGACAAGGTGGAATAAGGGATTGCGAGGAGCTGTTCCCACAGAGGGAGAATCTACGGATAGCAATGAAGAGAGGATCAGAGATATATATATATTTTCGTATACACATGTAGATAAGGGTTGTCCCCAAAGTCTTTGCAAAGACGATTTCAACCCTTATTCACTGATACCAAGCAAACTTAATTAGAACGCTTACTTAGGAGAGAGAGCGCCTGACCTGACCTGTTTTCCTCAAGCAACATTACCGAAGTGCTTTTTCCCTCCAGCCAATAATTCCCAAAATCTTGGCCTCCTCCATCATTATCGCAGGAGAAAACTTATTCAAACTTGAAAAAACTGAGATATCAATTAAATATGTCAAGGTTTCAGAATTGGTTCCAAACTGCAAAAGGTCATTCAATAAAATGAATATCGTTAACCCAAAAAATTGTCAAGTGTCCTTCACGATAACGATGCTCCAAAAAATGGCAAAGATACTTTTTTTTTTCAATTGCCCCACTAGTTACAACTTCTTGTTCCGAGGAACCCTTAAATTTCCATAAATTGTGTTACTGCCCATTTTCATAGCCTAGAATTCCAACTCAAGAATTCGAAAAGTGGATTGAGTTATGACAATTTTTAAACGCCCCTTCTCGGATCAGCTTATGAGTAACAAAATCCTGTTGAAGAAGTGACCATGTTTGCTCTGTTAATGGTATAAAATTACAGGTCAATAAAAGGACATTGGAGGGTTCAGAATGTTCCAGAAAATATGGGAGGTTAGTTCCAGCGGAAGCTCCGTAAGTGCCTGGCGGTGTAAAGTCACATAGTTGTCAAAGCTTTAGCCTACAAGAACGGTTGACGCTGTCGTCCGCAAAATCTCTGCACAACAAAATCCCCCAGTTGATCCCAAACCGCCTCTCGTCGGGTTTTCTCCTCTCTTCTGGATTGTCTTGTAATCCGAACCTCATCCTACTTCTTGGAACCTCTCGGCCAAGGGACATGATATACGTTGGGACGTCACGTGGCGATTCCCTTCCCGGCGTTGAGGGTGCATTGTCCACGTTGTCCCGTGGTTGTACACCTCGTTCTAAACTCGCGACACACTGAATTACGAGATACGGAAGGTAGGACGCGCGGTACGGCTACATCCGGTTGTAATATAGTTTCGGGAGGGAACAATGAAAGCCGCAATGGGCCGAGGATGGGCCAACAACGAGCAGCCTGTGAACACAACTGACATCAGGATGTCAGGTTTCCTAGGCCATAGCCCACCGCACGTATACATGCATTTATATATCCGTGTACAGTTGATGTGTTACACTTCTCTGTATATATATATATACATATGGATATACAATACACATGTACGTGTGTCTGGAGGTAACGTTAACTGTGAGACGTTTCCTTTGGCCGAGGTTCAAAGTGGCCGTTTAAACGACGGTCACAGCTAGATGACTCTGTAGTTAGTCCTATTCCTTGTTCTCATCGTCCCTCAGCCATCCCGGTAAGTTTAATTCTCTTTTTGTTGCCCTCTACTTCTCTCGACGCAATTAACACTTTAATCGAGTTAGCTGCATCGCCCGAATCAACCATTCACATTGATGACACCTGTGCCGTCAGTGACTTTTTCTCGAGTTAATAAAAAGTTGATCAAAGATAGGAACACGAGTGAACTCGTCATGAATAGCGACCATGACTGAGTTTCTTCTAGCTGCATGTAAATGGGTCAACAATTATACGAATAAGCTGCAATGCTTCACAAACTTTTCCAGCGTGTTCCAAATCCAAGAAATTCAGAATTATTCTGAAGTAAAACGATGTGGAACAGAAACCAATCCATCGATTTGACCTCAAGATAAAGAATACAACTCCAGATTTTTTATAAACAGAGGGATACTATTTGTCCTCTTTACAATAAATTCAATAAATAACTTGTCCTCTTTGCAATAAGTTCAAACTTATTTTGCAAGTAAAACGATTAGGAACAGTAACCAATTGATTGATTTGTCATTCAAGACAAAAAGTACAACTCCAGATTCTTGATAAATTGAGGGAGACTATTTGTTCTTTTGATCGCAATGAATTCAGGCTTACTTTGCAATTAAAACATTTAGGAAAACCAATCGATTAATTTGGCATCAGGACAAAAAGTACAACTCCAGATTTTTGATGAATTGAGGAAGACTATTTGTTCTCTTCGCAATGAATTCAGATTTACTTTGCAATTTGAACGATTAGAAAAACCAATAGATTAATTTGGCATCAGGGCAAGAAGTACAATTCCAGATTCTTGATAAATTAAACGAGACCATTTGTCTTCTTTGCAATAAATTCATACTTACTTATTTGCAAGTAAAATGCAAACAGTAAGCAACCGATCAAATTGGCATCTGGACAAAAAATACAATTCTGGATTCTTTATAAATTGAGGGATGCCATTTGTCCTCTTTGCAGCATTGTGGCCTGATTTTTGTAGATTTCAAATGAACTTCACAAGGAATAACGACACCCCAACAAACAACATCAGAACGGGAAGTAATCTCAGCTTCTACTATCTGGAGTGGATTTCGTCGTAGATGGATAATCGATGTAAGCCGTCAATGTTCGTTGACACAATTGCCATTTCGCACTCACGAGGCCGTCAATGGTGTGTCACGTACACGGTAAATATCGAACGAGGTTAGCGATCTTCGTGACTGTGAAAGCGTGTTCGTGTCGCCCAGGGGGAATCGTCGAAGCGAATCATGCATTGGTTGACGGCATGGATGGCGCTATATCGATTCATCAGAGACCGGATCGACCTCTTACCGACGTCCCTGTGGAGCCCTCGCGTATGCCGGGGAATTATGTGCCTCGTGAGCACAACGCCATCCTAACGTAAATTTAAAGCGCGTTATATTTAGCCATACAAAGCCGCGTGGCGTCGGTGACCCAAATCTTCCGGGAATTACTTTCGCTCCTGCGAAAAATTTTCCAAGCCCAATTGGGTGGAATAAATATCGCGAGGAGCGTGCATGTTCCTGGGGCGTTATTACGAGACGGTGAAGAAAAGATTCCATTGTGCGGATGGTAAAAAGACCAGATTCATCGACGGGATTTTTCCACTGATGCACTTTAAACTCGACCCGAGAGAAGAGAAGGAATGGACGAAAGAAGAAAAATGGAGGGCGCGCATACGAGATACAAATGAAAGAAAGGTGGCTCAGAGTGGAGTGATCCATGCGCTATTGCGAATTTCGCTGACCCGTGGGAATCACGGGACTGCGGAACCGTGCGAAAATCTCGTTATCCAGGAAACGCGAGCGAGTATGAAAATACGCGAAGCATGAGAAGAGTGTAGCTTTCCGTGTCAGTGGATGTGCTTTTGTCCTCGAGCATCCCCCTCGTTCTACTCAACCCTTGGGCAATTTCTGCAGTAGCTTTCGCATGAGCTGCGAAATGTTTCCTACCTGATATTCTACCTGAAAACCCCATGAAATTGGCTGCCAAAAGGGCACAGGGAAATGATCCAAGGTCCTTCCAGACTCTGAGTCCCATTGCTCGAGTCCTTTCGCTTCTTATCTGGTCACACGTGTGAATATTAATTAAGAAAAGTAACGTTAAGGGTGCGTCAAGGGTTGGTGTAAGCAAGTGTACGTAACTCTCTCGTATCCTGTTCTTATTACGGAAACCCAGAGAGGATAATTCCCTCTCTCCCTCTTGCGTTTACCTCCCTTCTCGATAATTGATATTTAGGGGAAGGGATGACAAAATGGACTCTCCAGACAAATCCGATTATTCAGGATTTTGGTAAAAATCTGTTACCACAATACTGTTGGAGTAGGATGGGGTTTTTATATCTATAATGCGATGAGAATGACAATTTAAAAAAAAACGTTCCCAACGCTTCATAAGAAGTTGTCATGAGAATGTCAAATCTGGATCTAATTTCGGGAGGGCGAGTGTATTTAGGTAACGTCAATTATCATTGTAGTTCCCTCTATTCCTAATTTTGAAAATGTTCAATTTTGTTTCAACAATTCTGAATGGTGTTCATTTTGCCTCCAGCGTCCCTTTTTACCCCCAATTCCTTTGCACTTATGTGGGGAGAAGGCTCCATTCTCTCTATCAATCCACCCCCAGATAGATTCTAGCGATGTCTGCGAAATCCCTGCGGAACTTACGGAAATAGAATACCCCTACATCGAGAGAGAGAGAGACATCGCATCCTGTGGATATTGTATTACAAGATGGAATCATCGGTTTCCAACGGGTCTCGAGCTTTGGTCTGGTGCCTCCTAGCTTCGTATGTTAAGCTAAGCGACGACCCGCACAGCTTCTGTTCTCTTGCATCTGCTGCTTGGCCTGTTTGTGATTGTGTTTGAGAGGGTTGAGAATGGAGGGAAGGACTTGAACATCGTGAAATATCGGTTACCAGAAACGCACGGGTATTATGACCGAGATAACACAAATTATCGTGGGATGGGAATTGCGGTCGTGTACTTACATCGTTAAATGAGAAATCGAATTGTAAGGTAATGCCAGGAGAAATGGTGCGACAGGAAAAGGCCAAATAGCTTTGTAGAAGAAAATGGAAATGGAGGAGAATGGACTGCGAGACTCGGGACAGAAATTCTTTTTCTTTTTGAAAATCTAACCACAGCAGAAAAAAATCCAGCGGCATGAACAAAAAAGTCCAGCGGAATGAAAATTGTATTTTTGGCTCATTTAGTCATGTTTCCGTGGGAATTTTTATTTTTATGACTTCCTGTTAGCAACCAGCAGTCAATCATCAACAAACATAATGTTATATTTCCAAATAGACTTTTATTTACGATTATTAATGACTAAAATTTCTAACCTATGATCAGTCATCCTTCCCCATCGAAAATCAAGACAGAATGTTCCCTCTGAATTATTCGACACACGTGACAAGAAGACAGAGACGTTGTAGCAGTAAAATCTCGAGGATCTTCCCTGACGTTCTTAAACATATCGTAAACATCCTGCGCAGCATCCCCGTAACAATTTTCTCGCGCGTTTTCCGTCCCTTCGGTATAATTTTGCGGCAACGTCGAAAGCGAATGGACGCGAGTGGAGAGAAAATCGTGCTCCCGTGCTAATATCCTTATTCAGGAGGCGATTCACGCTCGTATTCGTGCACGATTGTTGTTACACTTGTAAATGGAATGTACTCGAGCCAAGGAGGGAAATGTGTGAGCGCACAAATGCGAGGAACGAAAATAAAGGTACCCGCGCATAATTTGCAAATCTTAATCTTGAAAAATAGCAATTTATGAATGTCACGTACGAGAGTCTCTCGGTAGCATGTACCGGTTTTTTTCCCCCTCGCGATAATTATCACATGCGCAAACGGCATTGTGCACGTTCGTCCATTTCAATTTTATCCCTCATCGGTCAAATTGATTTTCGTGGGAACTTCACCACGCCCTAATGACATCTCAGGCTTCTGAGAGGTAATGAGGATTTAACGACGTGGACTTGGACTTTTTTTGCCTTATTTTCAAGCGTCTTGCAGAAATTTGTACGGGTAAACAACCGCGTGTTATTTCGTCATTATTATCATTATCGTTCATTCCCGCGAAGGACGAATGTCAGGTAGGAGCTCGCATCGTCGTCGGGAACTTTCTATCGTCTCTTTGGCTTTTACTCTCGTGAAGTGTCCTTCGTGATCGTTTTTTCCCCTCCTTTTTTAATCGCTATCGCTGGGAGCTCGTATCATCGCAATAAAGCTTATTCGTATCGTCCAGTAGCTCGGCACATTTTCATCTGTACCGGTTATAACTCTACCGACGAATAATCACAAACGAATACAGTCTCGAAGAAGCATCTTTACTATTTTCGACTGTACACAATATTAAAAAAATAGTTTTCAAGAAAAAGGTCTTTGAGAACAACTCTACCGAATAATAAGCGTCCTGGATCGACTCTACCGAATAACAAACCTTCGAGAATACCTCCATCGAATAAAAAAGTCTCCAGGAACAACTCTATCGAATAATAAACCGCCAAAAATACTTCTATCAAATAAAAATCCTTCAGGAACAACTCTACCGAATAACAACTTCACTGAGTTCCAAGAACCACTCTACCCGATAACAACCCTCAGTAACAGCTTGATTGAGAAACAAGCTTCCGAGAACAAGTCTACCGAATAACAAGCCTCCTAGAACACCTCTATCGCATAGAAAGCCTTCAGAAATGTCTCCAACGATTAACAACCCTCTGAGAACAACTTGAATGAGTTACGACAACAACTCCACCCAATAACAACCTTCGATAAGAGCTTTAGGGGCGGGGTCCTAGATTCGACTAACCAATATTTCGAACGGCCGAAATCCCGAATTTCACGATTACGAGCGTTCGAATAACGAAGCGCCGAAATCCCGAACGCCAGAAAAGCGACAGCGGAAAGAGCCGCCCCATGCGTAAGAGAGAGAGAGATGCGCCTCCTCTCTCTCTTACGCATGGGGCGGCTCTCACGACTTTCTCTTTTCTGGCGATCGGGATTTCGGCGCTTCGTTATTCTAACGCTCGTAATCGTAAAATTCGGGACTTCGGCCGTTCGAAATATTGGTTAGTCGACTCTTCGACCCCGCCCCGAGCTTTATTGAGTAACAAGCTTCCGGAAACACGTCCACCGAATAAGAAGCCACCATAACCAACTCTACCGGATAACACACCTTCAAGAATACGTATACCGAACAAAAACTCCCCTCAGGAATAACTCTACCGAAAAACAATCCTCCAGGATCGACAGTACCGAATCACAAATCTCCAGGAACAACTCTACCGAACAACTAGCTTCCAAAAAAAGTACAAAATGGCGGATACATTCATTTCCAAAAACATGTTTTCGGCGAGATTAGTTTCTTTATAATTAGTTATCCTTATTTGTTAGTGTCATTCATTATAGAACCGAATTATTACAAAAACATTCATTGGTAGAGTTGCGATCGGTGGAGATGTAAAATGTCTCTTAATATCTTCGTATAAATGGCACTGTATTTTCATTCTGCGCGGTATAAACAAATCGAGTGTATCGATTAGTGTTTGTGCAGGACTGTGAGGAAAGGGGTTGTGCAAAAACAGTGGCGGTAAATCGCGCCAGATCGGTTAAGTCGAGAATGATTGCCCCTAATTTTCCAGCTTCACGTTCGTCTGTGTATGTCGACTTTTGAGAGTGTAAACGGCGTAATCAGCATTGATCTTGGCTTACGATAATGCGAAATTGCGCCTTTCTACCCTCAGACATCCTGGATGCGGTATATAACGTCGTTGCAACTATACCTTCAACCCCGTCGTCGTAGTCGTCGCCGTCGTCGTTCGGCACTCTTTCCCTCTCAAAACATCGCCCAGTTCTTGTTTCCCGCTATTCTCTCTCCCTCTCTTCGCCAGCAAGAAACTTCCTAATGCTTTCACCATACTCGACGAGAACCTCCGCAAGAGGACTCTGGAAAATAGGATCTTCGGTCCCTCGTGTACGTGTGTGTGTGTGTCTCTCCAACGTTTTTACTCGTTGGAACGTCGAGCTCAACAGCTCGACGCTCGTAATTGTTCGAGTTTTATGACTGCACATAATCGTGGAATATATAAGATATTTTTCGTCTGCACGTGCTCTTCAATCTGACGTGAGCGTGATGCGAATGAGGAAAGACCCTGAATTCGCGCCAATAATTCCACAAAAATTATTAATAATCGTCGTTAGCCCCCAAAAACCATTTCACCTCTTTCATTGATAAGACCATTATAAAAAGGCATTCGGGAATGAAAAAATAAATTCATAATGTTGAAATATGGAAAAAGTCGAGGAATCAGCCACTCAAAAAAATTATGTACACTTCTGTCCAAAAGTTTGGAAACACTTAGATTCCGCGTCCCACAAAAAGTTTCACTGCTCTTCTAAAAATGAAGATATTTCAATTCAACAAGCGGCGTTTCAAAGGCGTCATATTCAGCTTTATTTCACTTTTTCGAAAAAAAAAATTCAAATTTTTTCAAACTCGGTACGCCCTTTGAAACATTGTTGTTTTTTTAGCTTTTTTTGGCGTCAAAATTTTGGCGCACGACTCATGAAATTTTTTTAAAACTGTTTTTCGCATGAAAAACTTATGGGGGGAAGTATAGGCTTCAATTTCGTTTTTTAAAAAGTTTTCTACGATTTTTTTCGCCAAAATATTCGATTTTTTGCAAAAAACGACCATATTTATAAAATGTAGCATAACTCTACAACTACTCAGTTTTCGTAAAATGACTAAGAGGGTTAAAAGTTGCATACAATCATTCTGGATTCGATGAAATTTTTTTAGAATTTTTTTTTCAAATTTTTTTTTTCGAAATTTTTTTCTGTCAGATTTTTTCGAAAAAAATGTAGTTTAAAAAATTCTAACAAAATTTCATTATATCCAGAATAATTGTATGCAACTTATTACCTTTATAGTGATTTTATGAAAACCCAGTAGTTTTAGAGTTATGCTGCATCATATAAATACGTTCGTTTTTTGCGAAAAATTGAATATTTTTGCAAAAAAAATCATACGGAACTTTCAACAAACGAAATTGAAGCTTATACTCCTCACAAGTTTTTCCTATGAAAAACAGTTTTTAAAAAAATGCATGGGTCGTGCGGTAAAATTTCAATGTAAAAAAAAACCCGAAAAAGACCATGTTTCAAAGGTCGTACCGGGTTAAAAAAAAACGAATTTTTTTTTCTGATAAAGCGAAATGAAGCTGACAATGTCCTCTTCAAAACGCCGCTAATTGAATTGAAATATTTTCATTTTTAAAATAGCAGTGAAATTTTTTGTGCGGCGCGGAATCGGGCCGAGTGTTTCCAACCTTTTTGACGGGAGTGTATATTTCGAGTGAATTTTAATTTCTATTCGAGATTGGGCAATGAAAAGTAGCGCACAATCGGAGTCCGCACAATCGTCATTTACGAATTTACCTACAGCCTCATAACTGGGTCAAATATCGACAATTGGCATAATAACGAAACAAGAACAATTAAGAGCTTTCGTGAGCCAGTAATTTTTTTTGAGCTTATTGGTTGCGCCGTTGCGATCAAAGTTCCCGAAGGATTTGCGTTATTATCATTTCCGCGGGACTGCGATTGCAAGAAATAAAAAAAGGGGGTCTTTCTCCGTTCAAAGTCCGAGATATGTTGGATCGAAAAGCGGTATTGGAAGCAGCTTGCGAAAAAAGGAGGTCAAAAGCTTGCGAGGCACTTCTCGCGATTGGCCTGAAAAGAGAGAATCTTGAGAACCCTATAGTTTCAACACTTTACCCGTACCTTTTATACAGAGTTTTGTTTCATATATACATATATATATATATATCGATCTTAGATCCAAGATCCACGAAGTGCTATCGAGGGTTGCCGCGATACCTACGAAGGAAAGTCCTTGGCAAAACTGGCCCAGCTGCAAGTGAAGAGCTTTCTTTCTCCCTCTGCTCTCTCCACTCTCTTCCTCTCTCTCCCTCTCTCTCTCTCTCTCTCTTCCTCTTGCTGTCGCATTCAGTATGTGAGACAAACTTCGAACAAGTCCTGCAATCTGGCATCGAATGGACAGACCGAGGAAGAACCATAGGAGAGGGCGTTTCGCGTGGGCGGATGGCGCAGAGTCCACGCAGACTTATCGAAGTGAAAAATTACTTGGAGAACTTTCGTCTGATGGAGCAAAAGAGAGAGAGAGAGAGAGAGAGAGAGAGAGAGAGAGAGAGAGAGAGAGAGAGAGAGAGAGAGAGAGAGAGAGAGAGAGAGAGAGAGAGAGAGAGAGAGAGAGAGAGAGAGAGAGAGAGAGAGAGAGAGAGAGAGAGAGAGAGAGAGAGAGAGAGAGCGAGGAGGCAGAACGATCCGCTTTTCAGATCCATGAGAGTGCTCAACAAGTACGATTCTTGGAGCGTCCCCAGGTAAAATTTTACAAGTGGCTCACCGAGAGCGTTACTCATTTTTCCGGGGACTTGCTCCCGGTAACTGCGGTGCGGATGGACTCTGCACGGCATTTGCGAATGAAACCTAGTCAGGCACGATCAATCCGGCTCAGTGAACAGTCTCGAAGGAAGGAGGAAAAAAATCGATGAAGACGGAGAATGAGAAATCGTTCGGAGAAGCGTGGAAAGTAAGACGAAAGAAGAATCATTATTTCTCGTCGCTTAGTTTCGTAATTGAATTCCACACATGTACACCCCCGCTCAAAAGTTTCGATACACCTGTCCATATTTCTTTCCGCACTAGAAGTTGCATAACTCCGTCAAAAAAAAAGATAATCGAATTTTAAAAAAAGCTGTTTGACGGGAAGGAATTTAGCTTTGTTTCCCTTTCAAAAAATATTTTTTATGATTTTTTTTCGACCCGGTATGACCCTTTGAATGTGACCGTTTTTTGACCTTTTTGACCATCGCTAATTGAGCGCACAATTGGAGGAATTTTTTTTTGTCTTTTTTATCTATGGCACATTTAAGAGGATTAGCAGACGCTCCATTTTCGTTTTTCAAAAGTTTTTTTAGGATTTTTTCTCGCAAAGTTATTTTACTTTTGGCTAAAAAAGACAAATTTTGAAAGATGCAACGTAACTCAAAAACTATAGAGCTTAAGGAAAAATGTCAAGTATGAAACAAGTAGCGGAGATGTACACGGAATTGCCTGGAGGTATTTCAGAATTTTTTTTCTTACTATTTTTGCTCAAATTTTTGATGATGACATCTCAGCGAAAAATTGAAGCTGATTCAAATTTCCGTACCTCGTGATACAATAAAACTCTGAAAAAAATTCAGCAACATTTGGCATGCTATAAACAAGCATTATCAATAATAATTATTCATCATTGTTCATCAATAATAATATTGCCAATAACAAATTCCTTAAACAATTTATTAACAATAACTTTCGGGCAATATTATTATTGATAATTGTTGTTTAGACCAGTTAAGCTAGGAATTTTTTTGATATCCTTCATAATAAGGACTGTACCAAGTGCTAAAAAGAATGATAAGCCATCTTAATTCGGAAAAAATCGTACAATTAAGAAATTGGGGAAAAAGATTATGCTCATTATTTCAAAAGTCTTTCGTATCTCGCTGGGATCTTCACAATTGAGTCAAGGCTCAATTTTGATGAGAAGGTTATAAAAAAAAGTGGTACGTCTTGATAAAATACGAGGGAGAGTACGAGCTTGAAGTTCGACAAGTGAAAATAGGATGGTAAAATGTTATCGTAGGATGATGAACACAGCAGGAAGGAAGGCCTGTAAAATTGGAGTGGATGTCGTGCTTTATGCACAGGGCATAAACAAATTGGGCCAGGAAAGAGCCAGAAGGTAGATGAAATTTACCTTTGGCACATGGCAAAGGTTTTCCTGATTAATCCAAACGTGAATCCGCGAATCCTCGTTTTGGCTGAAATTTCGTGAGCGGGAAATTTCGTGTATGGATATATGCAACGTGCCAAAAAGGAATGATGGAAGGAAGACAGTGTATGTGAGTGAGTGTGTGTGTGTGTGTGTGTGAGAGCGCAGACGAGATGAGTCGATGGAGAAGGACGAGTACTTTTCCGATTTTCTCTCTCTCTCTCTTGCAGCTGATTTAGATTGCCTGCATCGGTGCAAACTGCTGAAGGGCACAGAGATCCAACGAGAAGAAGACCAGAGAGACAGAGAGAGAGAGAGAGAGAAAGAGGAAGAGGAAAGAAGGAGCGAAAAAGCTCGGAGGAGCTGCTTGACCCGCGCTCGTGCCTCGCAGCCTCCGGGCGATACTTTTGATCTTGCACAGGATTCAAAAGCCAGAAAGCTTTTGAGGTCCCGGAACCTCGAGAAAGTTGCATCGCGATGTCGAGAGGCAAGAACTAAAATATACGAAAATCCCTTCCCGATTGAGAGTCCGCTTCCACCTCCTCGACCCTTTCTCTCTGAGAAAGCAATTTTCGAAAATGCAACCTCCGACAATTCAATGTTCTCGCTCTCGCTCGGTTTCATTCTACTTTGTACACACACCACGATCCAATCCCCACACATTTTCGCATAAGCCTTCCGCGTCCTTCTCCCTCGTTTATAAATGCCTCTGTCGCCTCATGAAGGACGATTGAAAGAGGACATTTTTCATCCTGCAAACTTCCAGATACAAAGTCCCCATTTCTTAACCCCCCATTTCTTGACCGCTCCCACATCTTGACCGGGTTACCATGGCAACCATTCCCACATCTTGACTTCCCCTATTTATGGTTTCACCACTCTAACGGGCGTACGTACGAAGGCGCGTGCGCAAGTGTAAAGAGATCAGAACAACGCATGCGCGCTCAGACGAGCATGCGCGCCTACGGCGCACAATATGGCGCCGGATCGAAAGTGGGGACTGTAGGGGAAGTCAAGATGTGGGAATGACTTACTTTCGGAAAGTCAAGAAATGGGGACTTTGTCTGTACTCTGATTATCTCTCATCTCTAAGATCGTCTCTCTCGGTGTCAAATTACGAAAATAAAACATATTCCCTTAGTGTATTACAATTACTTCAGTAAAAGTTACTGGAGTACTCCAGTTATTTTCACTCGATCGTAATTCTTACTGGACTGGTCACAATGGAACGTACTGTAACCAGTTTAGTAATATTAGATATTGGCTTCATATTCTCTTTCGCGTTACTAAATAATCCAGTACTTTTTTATCTACTTCGGTACATGAAAAAAAGCCAGTTATAATTTATAGACGAGTCCAGTAATAATTGCTGGATTGCACCAAAAAGTACTAGGTGAAGCAACTTGAAAGAGGTCCGAGCAAGAACTCCAATATTACTGTGCACTCTAGTAATTATTACTGGAGTTGCATTCCACACTGCAAATTCAGTAATTTTTCATGCGGATTTCCCAGTAAACATTACTGGCGTAGTCCATGAATTTTAAACTTGATTATTACTGGACAGTCCCAGTCCTGGAATAATTACTGGTACGGTGTCATTTATTTTGCATGGACTGAACAGTACATATTACTGAACTGGACAGTAATAACGACTGTAGCACTCCAGTAATTTTCACTACGACAACAAAGAAAAGTACTGTAACCAATCCAGCAATGGTGGAGTTGTACTAGACAGTTTAGTAATTGTCACTGTAAATTAGTGCTGTCTTTTTTTTCATGTACAGTAATTATTACTATCCAGTCCAGTAATATGTACTATTCAGGCCATACAAAATCAATGATACCGTATCAGTAATAATTAGTGTACTGGCTCAGTTCAATAATAGTCAACTTCAAAATTCATCGTGTACTCC
The DNA here is from genome assembly GCA_946863875.1 of Alloplasta piceator. NCBI lineage: Eukaryota > Metazoa > Arthropoda > Insecta > Hymenoptera > Ichneumonidae > Alloplasta > Alloplasta piceator. The sequence goes on from OX333074.1 coordinate 5,757,499, forward strand.
AGTAATGTTTACTGACAGCTCCGCATGAAAAATGATTGGATTTGCAGGTCAGAATATCATAGTACTGGACTAATCCATGACTTTCACTGGACTTTTATTTCCATGCAGTTATCCCTGTTGCTGTCCATGAATGATTATTACTTTCTGTTCGTATAAATAATCGAATTTTTCCATAAACATATTCAGCCTAGGTAAAACCCATTCGCCCAGCCTAGGTAAAACCCATTCGCCCAGCCTTGTTCATCGACGCATCCACAAGTCTGTGTGCGTGTGAGTGACACTCCGAGTATTTCCATCGGCCAAGTCCACGGGGACCGATGGACGCGTCATCGGCAATACTCGGTTTTGATGAAAGCTACGCTGGACACGACGACATGTTCTTGCAATTTCAAATTCGCACCGCAATGTCATCGATACCATCAACCTCATTCTGTCTCGCTCCATTCCTCGTTCAATCATCCTCCAACTGCAATCCCGCACGTCGCCGAACAAAAGGTCATGGAATACGTGAATCTCGACGCTGAAAATCCGCCCTTACGCAATTTCGTTTGGCCGCGTTGGTTGGGTATAAAGAAGTATGAAGGGGGGCAATAAGGCCCAATGCTCATAGCTGTGCATTCCACGGCTCTGCGAGTGATATTGCCGGCGATGACGGGAATAGTTCGTAGCGAAACTCGAGATCCACTCGAACGATAATTGCAAGCTGGAGTTATTGCACCCCGACAGCTATATTCCCTGATGGTTACTTCGTGTTCCCCCAACCCTATCGAACACATCAACTTCCAGTGTGTTCGTATGTGTTCAGCTTTAGAGAACAACAAGGCGAAATGCCGGCCTTCGCAACTGCCCTCTCGGTATTGCACTTTACTATATCGATATCCACTCGTCGCGCTAGAAAATACATAGATACATCCATGTACGTGAACTTGTACATGTGGATGGACACTCTGTGATTGACATTCCTGGTGCATCGTACCAGGAGTGCGAGCACTAGCGGCGATTCCGTTCGGGGATTTTTTCGAGCAGTGACCCGGAATTATTGGAACGATATCGCCGTGTGACTATTTTGTCTCGTTTATTTTTGTTCCCTTTCTATCCATCAGTCTGGACTATTCGTACTCATAAACGCGAAAGAAGTTAATTTTCGCACGATTGATCGACGTGGTACCATTCTCGGTTGAAAATAAAACGACCGGACAATTACGTATGACATATTGAAAGAAAATTGAACGACAGAAAAAACGTTTGATTGTGAGATTGGTGATAGCTATTTTTTAGGATCAAACGGGAATGACAGCGTGAAAATTTTGGAAAATATAGATCCCAATTTTTTTTAAAACCAGGAATTAAATTGGAACGATTGCATCGTGTGGTTATTTTGGGGCATTTTCTTCTTTCTTTCTGCTATTCTAGACTATTCGTACTCAGAAACACGGAGGAAGTTAATTTTCGCACGATTGATCGACATTGGACCATTCTGAGGAAAATAAATCTACTGAATAATTGTGACAAATGAAAAAAAAAGAAAGAGGAAAAAACGTTTAGTTATGAAATTGTTGATGTGTTTTATGTAACCGAATGGGAGTGATGGCAGGAAAATTTTGGAAAACATGGTGAATTTGATTTTAAAAAATAGGCAATTAAGCGGAGAAAATAAAAAAGTCGATTCTCGAAAAAAATTGTTGAATTAAAAGAAAAGTCGAAGTTAGAAAATTAGAATGTTTCTTCAACCCTTAATCAACACCTTTTTGAGAAAATAGGAAAAAAGAATTTATCCTAAAACTTAAAAAAATTGCCATTTATTGGGTGGATTACAAGAATCACTAGAAAAGGAATGCTGAAAAGCTACCTTAAAATTTGTATTCAAGTCCACATTCAATTCGACCACGTTTTATTGTTCAGCCTTTCGAAAAGCTGAAATGTTTCTAAAATCATTGAACCTGTCTCTCTCGTGCCGCAGTTTTCTACAACCACAACAATTATCATTATAAATGATAATTCATCGATTCTTCGGTGCAGCGTCTCCGTTTTATGCCAAGAAGATGGACGGAGTCGCGAGTTCTGGCCGATAAAGTTTGTCCCCGGAAAGCGCCTTCGCATAAGCCAGTGACTTTACGACAGGCGACCGATCGCCCTCGAAATTTTCTTCCAAAATCAATGCATAAATATATCTATATACGGGGCGTTCCATCCCAAATCGGACAGTTTGAAAAACTTTTTTTTTTATTTCCTTAATTTTTTTAAATATTTGAGTATCCGTTCAAAAGATATAAAATTAACAAAAAAACCGCTCTTTTTTTGGTATTTTGGTCATAACTTCTTTAATAATGGTCCAAATTGAAAGTTTTTTTTTCAAAATTTTTGTTTTTTTATGGCCTTTTCAGAAAAAAATACAACAAAAATATTCGACTTGTTTTTGAATGAGTTTTTCGAGTTTTAAACGTTAAATCGCGTTTTTAAAAGTGAATGTCATTTTTTTTTTTTTTTTTAATTTTTTGTTTCAAACATCTATCTATTCAACAATTTTTAAGACTAGTCCAATCGTGGGATCTTCATAACTACTATTTTTTCTCGATTTTTGAAAATTAAAAAAAAAATTTTTAAAAATAAATTATTATGAATACCAATTTTTATTACTGTATAGTATTTTTTTCAATATTTAGAATTTATTTTGACCCAATTTTTATTACTGTATAGAATTTTTTTCAATATTTAGAATTTATTTTGACACTTTTTTATTAACAGGTTCTTAAAATTAATAATTAATCATTAAGTTTGTTTATGAACAATAATAATGACAGTTTTTATTTATTCACGTATTTTTTTGAAAACCTTACATATACGATTATTTCCTGAATTAGAATATTCCTTTGTCAATACGTTTCCGTTGCTCATTGGAATAATTGAATGAAATTTTTGTGTCCCCCTGTGATTGACTCCGCAGTATTTTATCGCAAATAAAATCTTTCTTTTGCATCTGAATAATGTTTTTCATGCGAAAATTTGACAGCAATATTCGGTAGACTATTTAGGTTCAATGCCCACTCATACAATTCTTGAACTGTTGTTATTTGCTCATCGATTAATCATTAATTTTAAAAATATGTTAACAATGCAAAAGTGTCCAAATTTATTTAAAATGATTAAAAAAATACTATACAGTAACAAAAATTGGTATTGATAATAATTTATAAACAAATTTTTTTTTAATTTTCAAAAATCGAAAACAAATAAATAGTAGTTATTGAAATCCCACGATCGGACTAGTCTTGAAAATTGTGGAATAGATAGATGTACGGAACAAAAAATTAAAAAAAAAATAAAAAATGACATTCACTTTTGAAAACGCGATTTAACGTTTAAAACTCAAAAAACTCATTCAAAAACACGTCGAATATTTTTGTTGTATTTTTTTCTGAAAAGGCCATGAAAAAACAAAAATTTTGAAAAAAAACTTTCAATTTGGACCGTTATTAAAGAAGTTATGACCAGAATACCAAAAAAAGAGCGGTTTTTTTTTATTAATTTAATATCTTTTGAACGGGTAATTAAAAAAATCTCAAAATTTAACAGGAAGGGTCTTTTGATGAATACTCAAAAATATAAAAAAATTGAGGAAATAAAAAAAAAAGTTTCTCAAACTGTCCGATTTGGTTGGAATGCCCCATATCTATATATATCACTCTGGGACAAGTCACATGTACATTCTCCCACGTCTCTACTCTTCGGACTTTTTAATATAAAGCCTCGACCTCTTGAAAGTCCAACGAGAGGGGTGGAAAAAAAAACGAAGCCCCTCGAGACCGGAAGATTTAAAATATTTTGGCCAGCTATGTAAAGCCAGCTTTGGCCCAGACAACTTGAAAGTTTTTTCATTGGGCCTCGACGCAGCCGTGTGTGGGTGCGGGCACACAAAACGAGAAGTATCGAGCAAAGTCAGAGATTCGAGGTAGTAAAACTGGGATCTATAGTTTGGGCAATGAACGACACAGCGTGAAACCACCGAAACTTGGCCGAAAGTTTGGCTGGAGAACCAAGAAGGAAGAGGAGGAGGGCTCGACGTTGCTGGAGGGGAGACTTTTTGGTAAAGATAATATTTTAGAAGTGCGCGGGTAAGGTTTCGGTCACTGAAAGTGTGTTTCTGTATGCAGGAAACTGGCAAAGTTTTGCACATTGTTGTCTTTGGCCACACCGTGGAGTCATCTTGGACCGCGCTGGAGAACTCCTTTCCCATTTCGCTGGTATCTTTGCACAAGAGAGCTTCCAACTATCACCCTTCGGCTCTTATATACATACGAAAATCCTCTCTTCGGCTTATGCGAGAGTTTTCCTTCTTCCATCGCAGTTGCGAACTTTGAGCAAATTTGCTCTCGATACATCGATTATTTCCAGGCCCTTTTCTCGATCGTCCAAAATATCAAGAGAGAGAGCTCTTCCGAGCAATTGCGGAAGCGAATGACTCTCGTTTTCATTGTAGTGAGAAATTTCTCCAGGAAGTTCTTAATAGACCGTTGAAACTTTCAAAATGAAAACCCGGAAACGTTTAAAAGGGAAAAAATAATAATGTATGCATCGAACAAAAACGACGACGAGTTGACAAAAGTCCGATGAAGGGGGTCACGCACGCGTAACTGCACTTTGTTTGTCACAGCACGAAACATTTTTATCGCTGTGACACGCGACTTGTGCTGCTCGATAAATCGTGGACAACGACCCCTTCGGAAAGTTCCCGACTTTAATTCATTCATATCGCAACTTTAATTGATTCGTCAACATTGCTCGTGCTCGTTATTTCGAATATCGATATTGCGCAAGTTTCATCGTCACTTTTACTTCCTCGTTTCATCGCCAATGAACGTTTTGGATTCAATGATTTGTCGGAGTCAGCCTTAAAATGTGTGCACTTTTTAGATACGAAGTGCAAATTATTCAAATATTAAATCTTCTATTTTATACATTCGCTATATAAAAGCAAAGCAATTAGCAGATTTATAAATAGATGCTATCACGATTACTGTTTTATCCCGTGTAGAAATGTGATAGGGCAACCATTAGTTGATTCTTGCCCCTGATCCGCCCTGCCTGATCCGATTTTCCTGGCAGGGCCCTGACATGGAACTTAACGACCTGGTCCCTAGTTATTACATTGAAATAATCACTTATTACCAGTGCCCTGCATGATCAGAATATGAACAGTTTCCGACGATGTTATTTTTACAATTTTAAGCAAAACATATTTTTGTTTTATTACCCTGGCAGGGCTCTGATGTGAAAACTATTGGATTGTCCTGAGTATTTATTAAAAAAAAAATATTTGTATATCGGCTTTCAGTAGTATAATAATAATAATAATAATAATAATAATAATAAATAACAATAATAGTAATAACAATAATAATAAATTAACAATCATTGCCTCGTTTATTGTTATGATTATTATTATTATTATTTAATTATTATTTACATTATCACTTTTATCCCGCGAGAATAACAAGCAATTGTGCGCCTGTCACAAGTTCGTTACGTAGGCAGAGGATTATTATTATTATCACCACGAACCGCATCGCGTTAGTTCCGAGACTTGGCGCGAGATGTCACAAGACAGCAACCGTTGAACTCCCATACGGATAATCTGTTCAGTATGCTTATATAGACGGGTGCGAGCATGGATGTTAGCAGAAGTCGGTGTCGGAAGAATCCCTACAAGGAGTTCCTGCCGTCTTATGTAATTGTACTTATTTATTTAATTCTCGTAGAGAATTTCCGTTCACTCGGAATCTAATATTCTCTTCGAGGATTGCCAGAAGAAAAGCGTACCCTAAGAAATGGTTGCCTCGAAATAAATAATAAGATGCATACATTGAAAAAGGAGTACCTCGTAAAAACGAATTGTTGAAAAAGCGCTTCGGTGTATGATCGGGAAGTTCATGGCCGTGATCAGGGCCTTTAAGGGCATGATTCTAAAAATCTTAGGGGCCTGATCAGGATGTGCTAGGGCCGGATCATATCGCCATAGGGCCCTGATCATGACCAACGGATCCGAAAATGGCCAGCCAGGTGTTACATGGCACAACAGGGCCTGTTAGGATGAGCGGATCATTTCCCTACATAAGTTAGGGAGGGCAAGTCAGGGGCAGAAGTTTTTCCCTACCAAAATTTCTACACGGGATTTACAGTAACAAACTGTACAGTAGCAAACTGTTAGATAATTTGGTAAATGATCGGAAATGTTTTTTAATTTTTTTTTTTCAAATAAAATTTAATGAAGAAATTCAGCTAGTAGAAAAGATATTCCCGTTGCAAAGTTTCTGTTGTTTTTTTGGGTTTGATAAATTTTTTTTTTCATCGTTAGATAATTTGGTAAATAATCGGAAGTGTTTTTAACTTTTTTTTTTTAAATAAAATAAAATGAAGGAATTTAGCCAGTAGAAAAAATATTTCCGTTGCAAAGTTTCTGTTGTTTTTTTGGGTTTGATAAATTTTTTTTTTTTACTGTTATATAATTTGGTAAATAATCGGAAGCGTTTTTTACTTTTTTTTTTAAATAAAATTGAATGAAGGAATTTAGCTAGTAGAAAAAATATTTCCGTGGCAAAGTTTCTGTTGTTTTTTGGGTTTGATAAATTTTTTTTTTTTCAATTATGAAAACTTGGTATTTTATCAACCCAAAAAAAGCCAACAGAAACTCTGCAACGGGGATATCTATTCTAGTAGCTGCATTTATTTTTAAAAAAATTTTGATAAAAAAAAATTTTGAGTTGGGTAAAAACATTATGCGCCGTCATAATAATATTGAATATGATGTTTTTTAACTGTAAGAAACTAAAAAAAAAATCAACTCAATTCTGACAGGAGTTACACTTCCGAATATTTACCCATAATGTTCCTGAGAATGAAAAAATCTTTGGTTGCTAAAATATATATTTTTTTTTTCGACATCTAATAGTATCAAATATATTATTAAATTGATTTCGATCATATTATATGAGCAGAAAAATTATGGTCGCCCAAAAAACGTACCTGGCACGCGTATTTTTTCTTTCACTCTCTTTTGAAGATCTCTGCAAGCTAAAATATTTTTTTTTCGACTTTAAATAATATTAAAAATATTATGAAAGGAATTTTGCTCTTATATTACATGTGCGGAAAAAATTCTGTTTCCTACAAAACGGCTCCGCGACAAGTATTTTTTTCGCTCTGTATCAAGAATTTCTGCTAGCTGAAATTTTTTTTTCCGAACTTGAAGAATATTAGAGCTATAAGTTAATGTATTTTACTCGTATTCTATGTGCGCGAAAATTCTTATCGCTCAAAAGACGGCGCTGCATGCAAGTATTTTATTTTTGCTCTATATTAACGATCCAAAAAAGTTATTTTAACAAAAAAAAATATTTCAGTTAGCAGATATACTCGATATAGAGCGAAAAAATACTTGTCGCAGAGGCGCCTTTTAAGCGATAAAAAATTTTCCGCACATGAAATACATGAGCGAAATTTATTTGTTAATATTTATCATATTATTCAACGTGGAAAAAAATTTTTTCGTACCGGATACGTTTTTTGTTCGAAAAAAATTGTATCGCACATGGAGTAAGATCAAAATTAATTCAATAATATAATTAATATTATTCAATTAAAAAAAAAAGATTTCAGCAATCAAAGATTTTTCTTAAGCTCAGGAAAATTATCTAATTTTTTCGCACATGGAATAAGATAGAAATCAATTTCATAATATAATTAATATTATTCAATATCGAAAAAAATATATATATATTTCAGCAACCAAAGAATTTTCTTTAAGCTCAGGAAAATTATCTAACAGTTTGTTAAGGCAGCAGAAGTTGGTAAAAAGTGACAGCTGTGTCACGTCATGTCAATTATTGGAATTGATAAATTTCCTTTCGAGGATATATTCTTAAAGGTCGGAGCTTTAAGAAAATGCAAAAAAAAATGATTTTTTTCAAAATTCTAAACCAGAGTACTCCCTTAATTTTTGTTTTCAATTGTCAAGCAGCCTTTTCAACACGTGCGTGACATTGTGCGAATATGTAACAAAGTGAATGTTTGATGTCAACGGGGTCTCGAGGCTCACTTGCATCTCGTGTCTCGTGTGACTCCATTATTGGCAAGATATATCGAAAACCACCCTCGGGCATGAACACACCCTTCTCGCCCCAGGGTATACATAGAAGTGCACTTTCAGTGCGCAGGAAGGCCTCCAAGAAACGCGAGAATAATATGTCCTACGGCGATATTTTTATACCTAAAATGTAACGGTGACTGGAACACGAAGCACGAGCGAGAGAAAAGAGTGAATCGAAGGAAACCGAGAAAAACAAGAAAATTTCCTTATTCTCCGCGGCCTCGTGAGAAGTTCAGAGCTTTTTTTTTGCCTCGAGAACGAGGACTGTCACAGAGAAATGTCGATGGATTGCAAACGCGACAAAAATCAGCTTTCTATTGCAGTTTCGCAAAGATCTTGCCTCGAAGAAAATTTACGAAATTGCTGACGCAACTCTGCAACTCTCAAAATTGCCTCCTCATGAAGGAAGCTTCTTTGAAATTCCTTCCACCTCTTTTCCAAATAAGATTTTTTTTCATCGCGAATAATGAGAGGAAGCTTTTTTGAATGAAAATTTTTGCCATTAAAAAACAAGATTGTCAATTAAATTTTCTTTTTTCCCCAAAATTCGGTTATATCGTGCCAAATCCAACAGTTTAAAATGGCTATCTAGTTTTTCTTTATCTTTCTCTCCCTTTTGTCCATTCTTTGTGCCATCTGCTACCCCCGTATTTATCTTGTATAGGTCCCCCGAGATGTGTCTCGTTTTCTCGATTCCACGCCGTTCCTTTTCCTCCATTCTTTTTCCTCGCTCCAACTTCTCTGTACGATTAGATCGCTCCTGTTCTCCTTTTTTCTTTTCTCTTATTTTCCCTTCTCGCTGTTGTAAGAACTTGCTCGCTATTTCGATTGCCCTAGCAGCTTTCCTGTCAACGGCACCTCCTCGTCCTTATTCTATCACTGTGTATATGGGGCATTCCATACCAAGTCGACCTGAGTGTGACCCTCGACTTCGCTGATTTCGTTTACGATTTTTGATATGATTCTTCCAACTGAAAATAGCATTCAGAATTTTTTAAAGATTTTTAAGACCAAATTTGAGTACGTTAGGATTTTTTGAACATTTTTTTCGGAAACCTCGAGAGTCGTAATTTAAAAATCTGAAAAAATTCTCAAAAATCCGGTGTCAAAAATGAAAATTTTTGACTCAAAATCCATGATGTCCAGCCTTTCGCTTCCACCTCGATTTTAGGTTTTTATGAAGAAAATGTAAAAAAAAATAGATGCAGAAATGAACAAACTATTTTTTGAAAAAAGTGAAAAAATTTCCAAAAATAGTTGGTTAACGATAAAAATATTCAAGCCACTTTTCGCGGTAGATCAATTTCTGCATATATTTTTTGCATCTAGGTTTTCGAAAAAAATGTTCAAAAAATCATAACGTACTCAAATTTGGTTTTAAAAATCTTAAAAAAATTCTGAATGCTATTTTGAGTTGAAAGAATCATATAAAGAAATCGTAAACGCGAGGTCAAGGGTCACACTCGGGTCGACTTGGTATGGAATGTCCCATATAGTCTTCTTATCCTCGAAGCTCTGCCACCGAAACTCGTGTATTTTTCAAACGCCTCTCTTCAATTGTGTTCGTGAATTTTCACGTTTTCCCATGTTCCTGTGTATGTCGATCTCTTAACGCTCGAGTACTTATCCGCAGATCTGCAGCAAAGAGTTTGACCGAGTTCGAAAGTGCCTGGAGGGTGCATAAAAGAGTGCGGTGAGAAAAGGAGGTGAACGATCGCGTGCAGGAAAGAGAAGGAGGCGAGAGTCGGCGATAGACCCCGAAGAGTTGATTAAGGGGGGAGGCACATACAAACACACAAACACACAAGCTTCAGAAATAAACGGAGGGAGAGTGAGAAAAAAATCGGAGCAAATACAAAAACTTCGTGCAAGCCAGGGTTTGGCTCGCCTTATTTAAACATAAGCTTCAGAAAACAATCGACGCCCCAATGAGGAATACTTAAGGGTTTATAAAAAGATGAAGAAATTTTTTTTTCGCTCAATTTCGCCAGGTATTTGAATCAGGGTACGATTAATTTTCTGAAGAGGAAAAAAGTTTGAAAATTTCCAAAGCCATTCTAATCAATATGGGAAAAGTCTTCCATTACGATGGAAAAAAGAGAAATTGAAAAGGATAAAGAAAAAAATTAATTTTCATAATTATTTTTATAAATTCATTTAGCAGTTTATAAAATATGATTCTATCCTTGCATTTGTTGCTTGAACAAAAAAATTGATGTAATCGAAATTGCTGATAATAATAACGAAATAATAATGATAATAATCATTTCGCTTGATCAAAAATTAATTTAAAAAATCGCAGATCTATTTTCTTTATAATCGTAATAAAATTATGGAATTTAATCATTTTTCTTCTTCCAAGCACTTTTTTTGAACACAAGCTTCAGAAATAAACGAAGCAAGAGTGAGAGAAAAGTCGGAGCAAATGGAAAAACTTTGTCCAAGCCAGGGTTTGACTCGCCTTGTTTAAACATAAGCTTCGGCAAACAATCGACGCCCCAATGAGGAATATTTAAGGGATTATAAAAAGATGAAGAAATTTTTTTTTTGCTCAATTTCGCAACGTATTCGAATCAGGGTACGATTAATTTTCTGAAGGGGAAAAAAGTTTGAAAATTTCCAAAGCCATTCGAATCAATATGGGAAAAGTCTTCCATTACCATGGAAAAAGAGAAATTGAAAAGGATAAAAAATTAATTTTCATAATTATTTTTATAAATTCATTTAGAAGTTTATAAAATATAATTTTATCCTTGAAGAAAATATAATTTTATCCTTGAAATCATTTGTCGCTTGAACAAAAAAATTGATGTTATCAAAATTGCTGGTAATAATAACGAAAAAAAAATTATAATAATCATTTCGTTTGATCAAAAATTAATTAAAAAAATGGCAGAACTATTTTCTTTGTAATCGTAATAAAATTATTGAATTTAATCATTTTTATTCTTCCAAACACTTCTTTTCAACACACAAGCTTCAGAAATAAACGAAGCAAGAGTGAGAGAAAAGTCGGAGCAAATAGAAAAACTTTTCCCAAACCAGGGTTTGGCTTGCCTTATTTAGACATTAGCTTCAGCAAACTATCGACGCCCCAATGAGGAATAATTAAGGGGTTATAAAAATATGAAAAATTCTTTTTTTTCGCTCAATTTCGCCTGGTAGTTGAGTTTAGGTACGATTATTTTTGTGAAGAGGAAAAAAGTGAGTGAAGAGGGTAAAGAAAAAATTAATTTTCATAATTATTTTTATAAATTCATTTAGAGCTTTAACTGCAGTTAAAATATAATTTTAAGCTTGAAATCATTTGTTGCTTGAACAAAAAATTCATATGATTAAAATTCCCGAATAATAATAATGAAAATAAATTATGATAACTTCTTTGGACAAAAAATACATTTAAAAAATCGCAGAACTATTTTCTATATAATTGTAGGAAAAAAAAGAAATTGAAGAGGGTAAAGAAAAAATTAATTTTCATAATTATTTTTACAAATTCATTTTGAGAATATTTACTGCAGTTCAGATATTATTTTATCCATGGAATCATTTGTTGCTCGAATAAAAAAATGATATAATTAAAATTGCTTTGAATAATAATAATAATGAATAATAATTTCGTTTCAAACGTCTTTTTTCGTTGTTGTTTTTTTGCATAAAATTGTTAATTTGTCCAGAACGACAAGAAAGGCACGTTTTGTGACAATTTGCTGAGAAATTCGAGTTTCGTTCGTTTCACGGCTGGAATTTTGCACATTGGATGAATTCTCGACAATACGAGTTGAAGCACGCAATAAATTTCGCTCCGAGTGGCGCAATGGCAATAAAAGTCGCGGTGAATATCGTATGTATGGTAAAGCGAAACGCTTATTAGAAGTGCGTTACCATGTGCACATGTTTTGTTCACTCGACGAGTAGAGAGAGAGAGAGAGAGAGAGAGAGAGAGAGAGAGAAAGAGAGAGAGAGAGAGAGAGAGAGAGAGAGAGAGAGAGAGAGAGGGAGAGAGAGAGAAAGAGAGAGAGAGAAAGAGAGAGAGAGAAAGAGAGAGAGAGAGAGAGAGAGAGAGAGAGAGAGAGAGAGACAAACGACCGAGGTAGAAAAAAATGTACCATTTGTATCGTCGCTTTCTGGTGCTTCGAGCCAATAATTTTGTGGCGTGACGATAATGCTAGCTGCATGGAACGCCACATGCATTTATACCGTATCTATAATAGTAAGAAGCAATAACCATACTACGTAAAAATTGTAACAATATTGCTGCCAAATTAGATGCAATTAAAAATTAAATACACTTGGGCGAACATACATATAACGTTTAACCGCGTCTTAACAGTCGCAGATTATATTCAGCATAAACAGACTGTCGATAAAAAGACAAAAAAAAATGGCAATTCGCTGCACGCATTCTTCGCCTTCTCCAGCTTCGCTTTCGAAATTTTAGGACTTTTTAAATTGGCTTTTTCGCATCTGCCTAAACATCAAAATCGATCAAGAATATAAAAAAAAAAAATTCCTCAAATTGGACGAAAGAAAAATGAAATTGAAGAATATTCTGTCAATTTTTTTTTTTCAATTAGAGATTCTTTTTGGAATCAGAAAAATTTTTTTGAAACGAATTTCAAATCATCTAATCGTTCGTGACTAATCAAAAATCTATATCTGGGCACGTATTTATGTTTTTTTTTAAATATCTGTACAGTGTTGGTGATATTATCGTGTCACGTAATTCTTACACGACGTGTGACTGATTCTTGTCAATGCTCATTTTATGATTGATCAATTCGGTAGGAGGGTAATATTCAAGGATTCCGATATCGCCTTCTCGTAATATAAATAGATAATGAAAAGCACTATCAATATTTTTTTTTTGGTCGTCTCAAATTCGGGAATTATGGCGATTTCAATTTTTCAGCTGAACAATTTTATTCAACGAATAAATGAAATAAAGTGGAATTTGAAAAAATTGAGACCAATCAAAATTGGATAAAATCTTACAAAAAGAAACCAACGTCTAAGTATCTTCAAACACTGAGTAAACAGTTTATTCGTAGTAAATAAATTTATTAAGTTGGCATTTCTACTTAAATATTCCCTAACTGTTACAAAATTTGTTAGTCGTTAAGAAATATTGTATTCGTGCCAAAATAATTTATTAACCGTTAAAAAATATTTATTTAATTTATTAAAAAATAATTGATTTTGCCATATTCAACTTTACATTTGTTTACAGTTCATAAATCATGGCCATTGTTTTCTCAGTGAATGAAACAAATTTCTTTCGTTTTTGAAAAATTGTCAATGGCAAAAATTCCCTGAATTTGATATCAAATTTGAGTATCTTCGAACACTGAGTAAACAGTTTATTTGGAGTAAATAAATCTGTTTAGTTGGCACTTTTACTTAAATATTCCTTGACTGTTACAAAATTCGTAAGTCGTTAAGAAATATTTTATTCGTGCCAAAATAATTTATTAACCGTTAAAAAATATTTATTTAATTTATTAAAAAATAATTGATTTCGCCATATTCAACTTTACATTTGTTTACAGTTAATAAATCATGGCCATTGTTTTGTCAGTGAATTAAACAAATTTCTTTCGTTTTTGAAAAATTGTCAATGGCAAAAATTTCCTGAATTTGATGAATCGTCTGACTCTGCATTTTCCTCGTTGTTCCCTGATTAAAATGAATTAAGATAAAATATATAAAATAAATAGATTACGATAAAATAAATAACTAATCAAGCGCATTTAATTAACGCTGAAGGAAACAAATTTTTTTCGTTTAATTTTAGAAAATGGTCAATGGGAAAAATTCTCCTATAATTCGATGAATCGTCGAACTCTCGATTTTCCGATGTGTTCATCGTCCAATACGAGATTTCGTTCTCCGGATTGTTCGTCTCGTGTCCCGAGAATTCGCAATTCCACTTGATTACGCACGTTTCTCTCGAGACACGACGAACAATGGACACACGGTTATTGTACATTAGGCGCGTCGGGAGTGGTAATTAAAAAGACGACGTATGAGAGGATAATAGATAACGAGAGACAGAAGAAAAAAGATGGCGCACCGCGGATACACGCGGAGCGAATGTGGCCATTGAATAATTCTGTTTTACGATTTGCGAGCCTGTAATTACAGACGAAGACTCGAGCCCGAGGATCACTATGTCCGAGAAAAAGTCGTAATATCCGAGCGACGAATGACGAGAGAGATTAAGATCTTCGACGGAGGCTCGCGCTATCTAACCGCAGGATTATAACATAATCAAACCGGTAGTACAAATCTCCGGGGTGATCGATAAGTGAGAAAGAAGAAAAAGAAGAAAAATAATTACGCCGCGTGCCTATTAAAAAATCCCGGCAATCTTTGGAGATGACACACGATGGAAATTCACGAGCATTAATCGCGTCTATATGAGTGATTGGCAAAAAAAAATTCAGATTGTTAATTAATCGTTATTTACAAAATTAACATTATCATCCATTATTTTTTTTAGGTATTTCGATAATCAGTAATTTAAAGACCAATACTACGAATTATCTGGATATTGAATATGTGTGTTCTTTGAATTATTCATTATTAGAACAATTAGTAATCGTATTCTTTAAAATACTTTAGCATTAAATTATTTAGTAATTGAATTATTTTAATACCAATTATTAGAATAATTTAGAATTTAATTATGTCAGTTATTGATTATTTGAATAATTAGTAATGCATATATCTGAATTACTAATTATCCAAGTAATTAGTTATTGAACTATTTCAATTACCAATTATTTGAATAATTAATAATTTAGATATATAAATTACTAATTAATTATAAATTCCTTCACAATTTAAGTACAACTTGACCACAAATAATTGTAGATGTTATTGGAGTGAACTTGTACAAAAGTTGGACTATATTTCGTGTACAAGTTTGCCTACAACTTGTATTCAATTACCAGCCGTAGATTTCGATCAACTTGTACCGAAATGTTGCTCACCTAAAACCTACCGTAAGCTTGGCATCAAATTGATTCCAAACTACAGATGACAAAGTTTTTATAGTACGACACTGGCTATCAGGCTTAACTTCACTAAACAAATTTACAAGCATAAATATGCATTATCAAATAATTAATAATTGCGAAGATTAATTAACTAATATTTTTTTAAATTAGTAATTAGAAGAATTAATTATCTAATTAATCGAATAATTAATAATTGGAAAGGGTATGTAGCTAATTTAATAAAAAAAAATAGTAAGTACAGTACTTAAGTATTCAATTACTTGGATAATTAATAATGAGAAGGAACAATTACCTCATTTAAAAAAAAATCAGTAATTCATAAGAGCCAAATTTTAATTATTTGGTTATTGAGTAATTATTTGATGTAAATTACAAGTTATAGGTTTATTGGATAATAATGCCTTAATAATGAGTAATATTTATTTATTGGAGCAATTATAAAATTTCCTAACACAGAGTAATTAGCTGTAATTGAATTGACGAAAATATCGATTTTGCTGATCACTGGTGATTTTTATCGTCAATTATCGCGGTGAATAAAATTAGAAACACAAAAAATCATTAGCATAAAAAAAGTTTGTCGGAAAATTCATCTACTTCAAAAAAATTTAATTTGGCATTGAACAAAATCCCAGAAAAAATAATTTCGATTCATCGTGGAATGGGGAATCCATCGAAGACTCTCGGGATTTTAGTAGGGCAGACTGTGAAGAGGTGTTTCGAGGACAAGAGAAAATGATGGATCAAGTGGCTGTGAGACACCCTCTTACCAATGTTTTTCCTCGCCTATATCCGTACCCTGTTCTATTTGTCATCCGTTTCGCGGATGGAACACTGTTGAACACTGTTGAAGAGTCGGATGTGGTCGCAGAAAGCTCTCTCGAAGAGGCCCTCCGAGAGCTGCATAAAGAGACAATGCACCTTTTTTTTGAGAATGATCCCCACAAAGTCCTCAACGGGCTCTAGATATTGACGTGAAAACAAGGAGGAACCCAAAGACCCCAATTTTGTCAGTTCCATTCTTTTCCCTCCTCTTACAAGAGTTCACCTTGCGAGAAATATTTGGGTTATCAATATTGCAATATCAAAGAAGACTGGAGAATTATTTCGCTTCGATTCTCAAATTCATTTTCAAATCAATTTATGATTTTTCCCCATCCCCGATTTTTAAGCAGCTGGAATACAATTAAAAAGGTCGAAATCCGATAGTTTGCTGATTTTTCTGCAGCAAGACCGAATTGTATTTCAGAGAGGCTTTAAAGGAGAATAATATTTTGGTCTAGACCTTTAAGAATGTATCCTCGAAAGAAAATTTTGTAATTTCAATAATTTATGGAGTTGTAACGATTCTAGTGACGCAGCATTACAATATTTATAACTCATTTAATTTTCATTTTTTTTTCAAAATTTTATTTATTCATTTTTCAAGTATTAATAAATGTGTTGCAAAGAATATTTTTCGTTTTTTTTTTATCGAGCTCGATAAAACGCTAAAAATTTGTTTTTAGACCAGAATACTCCCTTAATAAACATTGTGAATTTTGAATCAATAAGTTATTGTCACTCTTTAAATATATGGCTTGCAATTTTTTTCCTTTTTTTTTGCAGACGTTAAACGATTGTTTTCTCAGTGATGTGCAAGACTATGATTTATTCGTTGAGTACATAATAGAATTTGTTATTTTGACGCGTTGTTGTAAATTCTGGTTTTTCCGCGTTAATATTTCCATCGTGCACCACCGCTTATGACAATAAGGTCCGGCATACGCTATAAAAGAAACAATAAACAACGATGCTTATCGTATGGAGTGTGCTTTGATAAAATTTGCGTGATGTTAAGTTTTTTTTTTTCCAACGAGCCATACACGTTCAACGTTCTTTTATACCTTTCTCGACACTTTTTCGAACTGTCCAGCGTACGCAAACGGAAGTAACCGCAGTTATGATTTATGATGGTTTGTCAGCTATATATATGTATATATGGGGCATTCCATCCCAAATCGGACAGTTTGAAATTTTTTTTTTTTTTTCCTCAATTTTTTATATTTTTTAGTATCCATCAAAAAACCCTAAAAGATATTAAATTAACAAAAAAATCGCTCGTTTTTTGGCATTTTGGTCATAACTTCTTTGATAATGGTTCCAATTGAAAGTTTTTTTTTCAAAATTTTTTTTTTTCATAAATTATTATGAATACCAATTTTTGTTACTGTGTAGTATTTTTTGAATCATTTTGAATGAATTTGGACACTTTTGCATTGTTAACCGATTTTTAAAATCAATAATTAATCGATGAGTAAATAACAACAGTTCGAGAAATGTATGAGTGGGCATTGAACCTAAATAGTCTACCGAATATTGCTGTCAAATTTTCACATGAGAAACATTATTCAGATGCGAAAAAAAAAATTTATTTGCGAATAAAATACTGCGAAGTCAATCACAGGGGGACACAAAAATTTCATTCAATTATTCCAATGAGCAACCGAAACGTATTGGCAAAGGAATATTCAAATTCAGGAAATAATCATGTATGTAAGGTTTTCAAAAAAATACGTGAATAAATAAAAACTGTTGTTATTATTTTTCATAAACAGACTTAACGATTAATTATTAATTTTAAGAACCTGTTGACAATGAAAAAGTGTCAAAATACATTCGAAAAATTGAGAAAAACACTATACAGTAACAAAAACTGGTATTCATAATAATTTGTAAAAAAAACGTTTTTAATTTTGAAAAATAAAAAAAAAATAGTAGTTATTGAGATCCCACGATCGGACTAGTCTTGAAAATTGTTGAATAGAAAGATGTTTAAAACAAAAAAATGAAAAATGGCACTCGTGTTTAAAAACGCGATTTAAAGTTTAAAACTCAAAAAATTTATTCAAAAACACGTCGAATATTTTTGTTGTATTTTTTTTTCTGAAAAGGCCATAAAAAATAAAGATAAAAAAAAACTTTTAATTTGGACCATTATTACAGAAGTTATGAGCAAAATATCAAAAAAAAAGCGAGTTTTTTGTTAATTTAATATCTTTGGAACGAGTAATCAACAAAATCTCAAAATTTAACAGGAAGGGTCTTTTGATGGGAACTAAAAAGTATTAAAAAAATGAGGAAATAAAAAAAAACTTTTTCAAACTGTCCGATTTGGGATGCAATCCCCCATACATAAATACATGTCCTTCAGTGGGCTTTTCTCTGCAGTGACGCGGAGAATATTGCAAAAGAGATGAAGAGATAGAATGAGAGAGAGAGAGAAAGAGAAAGAGAGTGCCAATGTCCTGCAGTCCTTGACAACCGGAAAAAGCCGGAAACTTTATTGTCCAAGTTTCACGCGAAATATGCGTCTCCAAAAGTGACCTCAAAAATCTGCAAGTCACGCTTGAGAAATTAATTTAAAAACGAGACAAAAGAATTTCTAACAATCTATGAGACAGAATTGTCATCGATTTGTGTCGAAAAATAAAAACGGTTTGGAAGAAAGATCTTTAGTCTTAGAAATAAAAAATTAATTAATTAATTGAAAATAATGATTTTGGAGAATCACAAGTGTCGATATTATAAAACTCAACATGACTTTCGATATTTTCTTATTGAGACGAAAGAGGTGATAATGAGGCAAAAACTGTCTCATCGATTTTCAGGCAGATTTACAGCCCTAGCTTTTGTTTCTCTACCGGAAATACATACACTATCGACGAAAAGTTTCCGGACAAAACTTCAAAAAAGGTCTGGAACGTTTTTTCATGCCATTTCGCGGGAAGTCAACGTAGATTAATTTAACAAGCGGCATTTTAAAGGGGAAGGGAAGAATTCGGCTCCGTTTCCTGATTTTTCAATTATATTTACAAATTGTTTTTAGATTTGGACTCTATATTTTGAAAACAGCTGTTTTACGCCTTTTTCCCCTCTTTTCAGGTGCACCCATCTTCTAAAGGATTTTTTTAAATACATTTTTACGATTGGATTCATAAAGAGGAAAGTTGGAGCTTCACGTTCCTTCTTTTAACTTTGAGTGATTTTTTTCCCAAAGTTATTCTGTTTTTTGTGAAAAAAGAGGAAATTTGAAAAATCCCGTATAACATAAAAACAAAGAGGATTCATGAAAAACTTTAATTTAGCAAAAAGTTGCGTCTGTTTTTATCGAGTTGAGAGGAATTTTTTCAGATTTCTTTTTCCATAAATGGCATGAAAAAACGTTCCAGAACTTTTTTGAAGTTTTGTCCGAAAACTTTTCGCCGTTAGTGTATTTCCTACGAAATCTCTTTTAGAGATTTATTTTGGTAGGTTTGTTATTTGGTAGTGTTATTACAGTCCTGTTTTATCGTGTTACAGATTTATTTCCGGTTGAGATACAACAGAGCTGTAAATGTGCGAATTTCCATTCGCGTCGGAAATCGCAAAACCACAAAAACATAATATCGTAATCAACGCGATCCACACGAAAATCTATCGAAATTCGGCCGGGAATCATCGGTACACACATTGGATCGAAAATTGTGAATCGGTGTCCCGTTCAAAGTGGGATATGAAAACAAGAGGAGAAACGAGCTTTTCGAATGATCGTTCCTGGCCGAAGGGGGATGAATGTCGATGAGGTAAAATTGATTTCCTCACACGTGCAATTGATAAGCCCGATCGTACAATGAGGTGATGATAATTGTCGAGGAATGACGTTGGTTACGTTTTGAACAGAGATCGATACTCGAATAATTGACAAAACAGAAGAGTCTTTCTTTTCGCGAAATACGAGAGGAAGTTTTTGTTTAAATATGAATTTCTAAATAAGTGCCACAATGTCAGCGTTATTATCAGCTGACAGCTTGTGTGTGAAAGGTTTCCAGCTGTCGATGTGCATTCAACGAATTCTCTGGCTTCTCTGCGCTCGTGTGATAAATAATGCCAAACAGACTGGTGAGAGATGCGCGCATTTTTTTTTTGTTGAAAGCGAATTCCATCGAACGGAATGAACGTACACCAGTCAGAGGCTTCACGGATAGAACGGGTGAACACGTTTTTGGCTTGGCCTAACCCGTCGATCCATCGACTAGTAACAATGCTCTCTGTACTCGTGTTTGGTGCTCATCGAATCCTCCCTTTCAGCCCCTCTCGCCCTTCTTTTTCAATTAAGCTGTCCCGATGTAACACGATTATTCCCAGCGGTACACATTTTCCATTGTCATCGGAATTACGCTACGAGATGTGGCGCAGTTTCTCGGTTGACAAACGTCATCGATACGATATTAAACAATGCCAACACTGGGAGAAAAAATGACTACAACCAATGGAATAAAGTTTTGAAGGCAAAAAATCATTTTTTTCATTATTTGCCAAAACATATTAGATTGGTTCCTTTATATATTTACTTGGTTTATTTTTTTCAGTCAACTCCATAAATTTCTGTTTCGATAAACGAATTTACTTGAATCTAGCAATATGTTATCAATTATATGTAATATGTTGTTTGAATCAAGAACACATTTTATCATTCAAAATATGCGTGTCTTTTGATACAAGAAGCACTGAGAAAAAAAATTTGTTGAATCAACAATTTAATTAGTCCAATCAACAGAAAAAATGATTGATTCAATCAAATGCGTGTTTATTGTTTGTTGCTAAACATTTTACAAAAAAGATATAGCCCTTGTTCAATAATTTAATATGCATAGTTTGGTGTCCCCAAAAAGAGATGAATAGAAAAAAAAGACAAATCTGCGCCAATTCTCCGATCTAATTTCTCTGTCCGACCGAGATTCGAACCCTCGACCCTACCTACTATCATACCTATCCTACCTAACTACCTAACACGCTACCTATTACGCTATCGACTACTACTGTGCACTTGAAAAAAGTTAGGAGTTATGAAGATTCGAATATAAGAAAACATTCAAAAAACCATTTTTTTAATTTTTAACAACTTATGTATACTATTAAAGTATACTATAGAAATGATAGTTCTTTGCTTGAAGGAAATACAAATTTCATCATTACAAACAAATATTCTATTGGAATAAACTAATGTGTTATTTATTTGACTACAGCTTCTTTTCAAATAATCACAATCAATTTTATATCTAATAAATATTGAAAATACTACAGAAATATTTTTAGAAGTAAAATAATGATGAATTTATTGCAAAGAAATAATTTTGTTCGAAAAAAATAATTTGATATTGATGTCGTTTTTCAGATTCAAATAATCTCATGTTTATGATGCAATAAATTTAATTAATCCAATGAATACAAATTTATTAAAATCTATTGAAATAAAGACATTTTTAGAAGTAAAATAATGATGAATTTATTGCAAAGAAATAATTTTGTTCGAAAAAAATAATTTCGTATTGAAGTCATTTTTTAGATCCAAATAATCTCATGTTTATGATGTCATAAATAATTTTCTTCAAAAAAAATAATTTCGTATTGAAGTGGTTTTTTGGATTCAAATAATCAAGACTCATTCGGCCTTTAGTCCAGAGCAATATACACAAAATAAATCACAGCCTTTAAACAAATTTGACAAGTATCTTTGGTTAGAAATTTCGATAAGGCAAGACCATTTTTGTGCAGTCATCCATCCTAATCTGATCTATAGATCATCTCGAGGTTCTTATTAATCGTTCAACGATCAAGCGAGTAATATCTAATCAGCGATACCGATGTGGACTAGAAGATTAATGTGAGATTGTCATTTGGACTTGAGTTCGAAGCAAGGTGAAACGTGTAAAAATTTGTCAGCCATTCATGCCGATAAATAATTACGAAAGAAGAGATAGGATCAATTAGCCAGAACGATAAAGGGGGAGGGATGAACTATAAATTGGGTAAACGCGATGAGTTTAGATGAGATCATCAGTCATTCGTCGCGGAAGACAGCGTGATAATCGACACAGACAAGATCTTGAACGACAAAAAGTGAGAACAAAATATTTTTCTTTTCCAATCAGCGATGCAATGACGATCGCTGTCCCATTGAATTATTGAATTTCGAAAGTTATTCGTGAAATTTTTTTTTCCTCAACGAAATCATCTTTCAATCATATTTGAAGTGAATGAAAAATTTTGAAAAAATTTCAAATTACTAATAATGATAAAAATATTTTGAAAACGGGGAAATTGCGAGGTGCGCATCATCGACAAACGCGGAAATAGACGATGGTTTGTTACAGTGGAGCCCATTAATATTCCTATCTTGGCTGTCACTTACGTCAATACAAGGTGACACATTCCTCGTAGAGTTTGCGTTAGAGCTTATTTCAAAAAGCTTGCTTAAAAGCCAGCTCCGAGTAATTCTACGCTTTGGACTGTTCACTACGCGACCTCATCAGTCGCATAGTTTGCGTTTGCTTCAGCAGTGTTACGCCTGTTGCAGAATGTCTTACAACTTGTCAGTCGTGACACAATGTTCGGAACCATATTTGGGCCCCAGCTTGGCTCAATCATGCTCGGGAGGTCAATTTCTCGTGTTCATGAGTCTCCTGGATACTTTCATTCGTTCCCAGAATGCCATTTCCCAATTGTGCGATCGTGTGAAGCCGATTGATCCAGCGGGCGATGAGTACGATTTCATCGTTGTCGGGGGTAAGTACGATTCGAGGATTTGTGTGACTCGAAGTGTACTTCTTGGCATTTACATTAATCAAGGGCTGAATATGTATTTTTGTTTTTGGAAGACAAAAAAAATAGATTTTTTCGTTGGATAACACATTCTTGTTCATAGAGTTCTTTTTGCATTAGCACGTCAAGTGCTTAATTGAGCATATTAACGACATGTCAATGTGTCAATGTGTAAACAAAAACAACTATTCGAACGACTAGAACTGCATTCGTTATTCGAGCAATCCTTCAATTTCGCGTAATCAGCTGTTTTGTATATTATCCTGGGTCTTTTGTTCTCTCTTGCATTGAGGAAAACGATGTTGTTTCCTGTTAACTGACATTTCAATAAATGCCAATTAGGATTGTAGAATTATTGCCGGAACTAAAAAAGTGAGTTGATCATTTAGTTGAAGTTATAATTCGCATAGTTGTGACTGATTTATTGTAAATTGAAGTCTAGAAGTTTCTGACTGTACGATAAATCGCAGTCATCTATGGGGGTCATTATTATAGGGGGTTGTTATGATGGGGGGGGGGGGGGTTGCTATTAGGATTATTCAAACGGTTCGGTTTGGCAAAGATGTCGTACGTTAGACTTGTTAATTGCTAGTGATATTACAGTTGTGTTTTATTGCGGTAGACATGTCTTTCTGGTAGAGAAGGAAGGTTATCCATAGATATCACCAGAAAAATGTAAGAATTGCATCCAAAGTTTAGAAAAAGCAAGTTTGATGATCGTTGTATCATACCACTGAATATTGGTCTTTCTTAAAGAGCGGTTTTTTAAACAAGTATTTTGTGAAAAGGTGGTACTGCCGGAGCAGTTGTCGCCCGAAGACTCAGTGACAATCCTAAATGGAGAGTTTTACTCCTGGAAGCAGGACCTGATGAGCCACCTGGTGCACAAGTCCCCAGTATGGTTGGAATGTTCCTAGGCAAGTATTTGATCCTCCACTTGATCTATCTTCTCCCTTCTTTCCTCCAATAATCTAGCAACATTCCTCAACCGATCATCGAGTAACGAGATCGTCCGATTCGACAGGTTCGGAGCTCAATTGGAAGTACAAAACGACGAACGAGTCGAACGCTTGTCTGTCAACAAACGGATCTTGCAGCTGGCCACGTGGTAAGAATCTCGGTGGTACGTCCGTTCATCATGGTATGATGTACACGCGTGGTCATGCCAAGGATTACGACAAATGGGCGGAATTAGGCAACGTTGGATGGACTTGGCGCGAAGTTTTGCCGTTCTTCAAACTCTCGGAGAACAACGCGGAGATCGAGAGAGTCGGCAGCGTTTATCATAGCACAGGTGGACCGCTGAATGTCGAGAGATTTTCCTGGCGACCACCGATAGCTGATGATATTCTGAGAGCAGCTGAGGAAAGTGGCTACGGAATCAGCGATGATCTCAATGGTGCGAATATAACGGGTTTCACGGTTGCTCAGACTAACAGCAAGAAAGGTGTCCGAGTGAGCAGCGCAAGTGCTTTTCTTCGGCCAGTCAGAAATCGTCAAAATCTCAATATTGCGTTAAACGCAACTGCCACGAGGATTATCATCAAGGATCTCAAGGCAGTGGGTGTCGAGTACATTCAGGATGGTCAGCTGAAAAAAGTTCAGTCGTTGAGGGAAATAATTGTCTCCGGTGGAGCTGTGGATTCACCGAAGCTTCTGCTGCTCTCGGGAATCGGACCAAAGTCTCATCTGGAGTCTGTCAACGTTGACGTCGTCAAGGATTTACCGGGAGTCGGTGAGAATCTTCACAATCACGTCTCCTTCTCGATACCGTTCACGATCGACGAGCCAAACGTCTACGACATGAATTGGGCTGCTGCTCTCGAGTACGTGGCCTATCAGAAGGGTCCAATGGCTTCGACCGGAATGTCACAGTTGACAGGAATCGTTGCGTCGGAATTCACGACTGCCGATCATCCGGATTTGCAATTTTTCTTCAGAGGTTATTCGGCAAGCTGCGCAACGACCGGAGAGGTCGGTGCTCTGAAGGACAATGGTCGACGGACAATGAACATTTCGCCGGTGAATCTTCATCCACGTAGCAGAGGTATCAGTATTTTTGATTTCTTAGCAGAAAAAATGGGCCATCACGAATTGAACCGAATATCTGATGGAATTTTCAGGCCACATCCGTTTAGCTAGCAATGATCCAATGGCCAAGCCTATTATATGGGCTAATTATCTCAACGATTCGCATGATTCTACTGTTCTCATTCGGGGTATTCGTTATGCCCAAGAGTTGTTGTCTGCAAAATCATTGCAGAAGTACAATATCCAGCTTGGTCTGTACAATTTGACCGGATGTGAGAACGATTCAGCTGGATCGGAATCTTGGTACCAATGCATTATTCGACAGCAAACCGTACCGGAAAATCATCAGGCTGGATCATGCAAAATGGGACCGGCCAATGATTCGATGGCGGTCGTTGATCCTCAGCTCAAGGTTCACGGAATCCACGGTCTTCGAGTTGCCGATACGTCGATCATGCCACAGGCAAGTTTCCAATAAAATACGATGATTCTCGTTTTGATCTTGATCCGCACACTGTTGGATAATTCTTGATTTTCTTTGTCGCAGGTAATTTCGGGAAATACAGCTGCACCTGCGATGATGATAGGCGAGAGAGTCGCAGCTTTCATCAAACGCGATTGGGAATCCATTGAGTCTCGCCACTACAGAAAATCATCAAGATTGCCGAAACGTCGTCAATGGCTTGATCATCGTCGAATCTTATAACTAACGCCTGACCATTTCATTATTTCTTCAATCTGAAGTCCAAATATTTTCACTGAGGTCCTTCAGCTAATTTTTCAAATACAGTTCAAATCTCTTTGATGAGTTCTTCGAGTATTTTCTTCGAAAAGCTTATTTGGGCAGTGAAATGATTCAATTGTTGCCATAACCACGGTTAAAAAAGTGAATCCTGAATTTAAATATCCAAGAGAAGTATAAAAATAAACGCATGAAAAAAAAGTTATTTCACACCTCTACGAATAAGTCATTTCACACCTCTAGGAAAAAAAGAAGGCGTCATAAATAAATTCCAGGATATTTCCATCGAGTATGTTGAGTTCAGCAGTTTCTCAAGCAACGCACGAAGAATTTGGAAATAAAAGTTTGGACAAATGAGATATCGAAGAGTCAAAGTATCGGGAGTGAATCGAAGGCTTTTTAGCTGCCTCTTTGATCGCAACGCGACGAGGAAAAGCCGAGTATCGAGAGAAGCAAACTTTGAGAATTAACTTCGTGTCAACGCAGTGCTGGATCAACTAAAAGCAACTTAAAGTTCACAAGCGAGATTCTCTTTGTAAATAACGTTCCCGGACTCTCCGATACGAATAACTTTGCATCGAGACACTTAATATACGTATAACTGAAGGTGTAGAATTTTCAATGTGCCAACATGGCATTTCCTACGAAACGTGAAATGGCCAATGTCGTGTGACTCGAAACTCTCAGCGCAGTTTTCTCATTAGCAAAATTTTTGCCAAGCAACTGGCAAACGCTAACTCGGAGGAAACTTTGCAATGGTCCACTTCCGTTTGCCACTATTGCGGACATCTTGTTATGCTTTTTTTTCTCGCACTAAGCGCAGAACTTCAAAATGTCAAAGTAAGAGTCGCGCGTGAAACCAAATTGCTAATTCATCGAAATTGGGACTTGTATATGTGAACACCTTATTTTTAGCATTCAACTTTTCACGAGTGAATCAGATTCTTCATCGATTTTTCAGGATGCATTCCTCTACCCAGAAATAATTAAATGACAAAGCCGATTGTGCAGGCAAATTATATTAATGACTAACACGATTCTTTGGTTCTTATTCGGGGAATCCATTTCGCGAGTGCTCTGATGTCCAGAAAGTCATTGGAAAACTACAAACTCTTAACGAAAGCTTAAAAGAAATGTAAACCAAAGTTACTACTTCGAAAGCTCGGAGAGAAATAATTCATTTATTTTTAATAAATTTATTTGAGATCAATGAATTAAAAATTCATTTTTAATAAGTTTCTTTCAATGAAATTATTGGTTAATTATTGATTAACCTAAACCAAGGTCACTACTTCAAAAGCTCGGAGAGAAATGATTTATTTATTTTTAATAAATTAATCTGAGAAATTAATGAAAAATTCTTTTTTAATAAAATTATTTGAATGAAAATATTGATCAATTATTTTTGATTAATTGATTTTTGATAAATTCATTCAAAATAAATAGAATTTTAGTCAAATATCGACCTGGTAGATTTTTTATTAAGCCCATATTCAAGTAAATCGGGAAAAATTATTCAAATCAAATGCATCTTTGATTCTGGTGCAGCAGGATTTTGCAAAATGGGATCAATTAATTGATGATCCAATATCAGTTGCCAATTTCCAGCCCCAGATTCACGGTTTTAGCGGTCTTGATGAAAATGATCTTCAACTGCCAATTACTTTTCTTCTTCCCTTTTTCATGGTAGTTAATTTTCCTTAATGATCATTATTTGAGAGTGAAGCTACTTGACACAGAGATTCCTCGATATGCTGCTAATGACTTGGACCTTTATTGGTAATAATGTAAAAAAAATTATAAAAGTCGATGTCCGAAAATATTCAACAAAATCATTGGAACTCCATAAAAATGCGTTTCGATATACTTTTTCCCGGGTAAAGAATAATTGACACTGCTTAATTTTTTAGTAACAGAAATGTCTTCATGACTGACCCATTTTTTTCCTATTCTACATCTTTTTGACTTTTTGGCGTTAAAATCTATCTATTGGAAAAAATAATGAAACATGAGCACAAAATTGGGACAATCTCAATATTCTCAAAATAGAATTTTTCCATTGACTTTTTGGAGTTAAAAGCAAACATCATCTATTTGAAAAAATTAGAATTTGCACATTGTTTCCTCATCTCTATCCATAGTTCACATAGCTTCCTTTAACACACAGTATGGCGATCAAATTTGGCTTGCTCATAAAGGAAGCTTTGTTAACTATTGAAAAATATTAGTAATCAATGTGAAAATTCGATCGATTTTTGCCAAATTTGATAGCGAATAATATTTATAGCTATACTGGCTCTTCACAAAATTTCATTGCAATATCTAAAAAATTTCAAAAGTTATAGCGTTTACGCTTCTTTTACAAAAATTAAAAATTTGATAAAAATTGAATCATTCGATCGATTTTCGCCCAATTTGATAACAAACATCCTCGATAGCTATATTAGCTCTGTGTAAGGGTTCAGTGCAATATCTTATAAATTGCACAAGTCAGAGCGTTTACGCTATTTTTCAAAAAATTAAAAATTTCATAAAATTTTTCATCCCTCGATGGATTTTTGCCAAATTTAATAGCGACGAACCTCGATAGCTATATTAGCTCTGTGCAAAGTTTCAGTACAATATCTTAAAAATTGCACCAGTTAGACTGTTTGGGCTATTTTTCAAAAAATTCAAAATTTCATAAAATTTCAATCTCTCGATAGATTTTCGCCAAATTCAATACCAAACAACCTTGATAGCTATACTTATTCTGTACAAAGTTTGAGTGCAATATCTTGAAAATTGCAGAGGTTAGAGCGGTTACGCCATTCTTGCAAAAACGAAAAAAGTCGATAAAATCTGAACACCCGTTATAATTAAAACAAATTTTTTTTCATAATGATCGAGCAATTCGTGCTTGACAAGTGTGTCAAATTTTAGCTTGATATCTCGAAGCGTTTTCGAGTTATTAATTATTTACATCTGAAACTCAGGATAGATACACACACACACACATCCCCATCCGGACATTTTTTCTAAATATGATTTCTCTATGTTTTAGGACATTTTGAACATATTGGCATAAAAATCGCGAAAAAAAATGTTTCACGAAAACAAAGCTTCCTTTATGAGGAAGCAAAAATAATGAAAACAGGAGCAAAAAATTGGGCCAATCTCAATTTTCCCTGAATAGAATTTCTTCAGCAAAATTCAATACAAACGTCATCCGGAGATGTTTCGTCATTCACCGAAATCGTAAATCGATAATCCGCGATAATATCACGGATTCGAGAGATCATCGTGGAAATTGTAGTTGAAAAAAAAAAAACCAGAAACGTCATGAGAGAGGCGAGAGCTTTTTTGAAATCGATGAATGTGGGAGAGAAAAGAGGAAGATAATCGATGAGTAATATTCTATCGGGGAAACCGGGAAATATCGACGGGATGCATGGTTGGCATGCTGGTGGCGCGAGAGCAAAGTGGGAGAGATGAATTATAAAGTGGCTGAACGCGGTGAGAGGTACTGCAGAGTATAACTGAACGCGCGTCTGTCGTTGTATTTTCACCTGCGGCTTTACGATAAAAGTGAACGGGCGTTGATAGTACGTTTTAATCGATACTCGTATATCCGACAGTCGACGGATATATATATATATATATATAAACACATAATAAACACGAGGCTTATTTCGCCGCTAAACAGTGCAACGGAGGCTCATTGATCTTGATCTTGAAGTGAGAATAAAAAAATAGTCGTAAGACTTATTTTTTCAACTTGCATACTTGCGACGCAAAAAACGTCATCCCGGATCATCGCAAATTGTTTTCATTCTGAAATTGTGACAAAATGGGGCGGTAAAATTTTTTTTGGCGGTAAAATTGGAGAATATTTTGAAATTGTGATCGATCGGATTGATTTAGCTGAGGGAAAAAATTCTAAAAGAGGGAAAAGCGAGTGGTTGGGACCGACGAAACGGGATTGGGACTTTTTTTTTGAAAAATCCAAAATCCTGTGGATTTTGGAAAAAAGCGCGATTGAAATTTGGAAAAATTCTGAAAATAATTGCGGAAAAATCCGAGAATTCTTTGAGGAACTTTTTTTGGGGGGAGGTTTTTTGTTCGGAAAATTTTCATCTACATTGCACGTTTCTTGGCTGCCGGTTATATTAGTCTCCCTCTTAAATTTGTTTCTCTCACGATCGGCCACGCAGCTTGGCAATATTCTTGGAGACATTTGTGCAGTCAACTGTTATCGCTCTTTGAAACTAACTCGCAAAGCAGCCTGCAGAAACCGAATGCGAGAGATCGAGAGAAAACGTCATCTTTCCCACTCTTCGTCTCTCTCCTGCTCTCTTTGCGAATATATATGTATGTATATGAGGCATTCCACACCGATTCGACCTGGCTCTGACCCTTCATCTCTCCGATTTTGTCCGCAATTTTTTATAGTTTTGTAGTACCTCTGAAGAGCACTCGGGATTTTTTTCAGATTTTTTTGTAACGATTTGACTTGACTGAAATTTGATAAACAAGCTATTTTTAGTTTTTTATACAGATTTTTTAATTTTGACTGAAAATAATTTGTTTATAAGATTATAATTTAGTCAAAAAAATCTGGGAACATTCCTGAGTGCTTTTCAGAGGTACTACAAAACCGTAAAAAATCGCTGACAAAATCGCAGAGGTGAATGTCTCATATATAAGTATATAAATGGTTTGAATTCGGCCCTGACTCGGTTTCGTACGAGACTAACGGGATATGTGGGTTTCGAGGGCTCGAAGAAAAATATAGGGAACGAGAAACGAAACACGAGTCACGATCGCGAGCAACGTTCAGTGATAGCTACAAAATGTAGCAATTCTGCAGCGAACCGTGACCTATCCACACGGAACTGTATATAATTAACTATAGAGTTTTCAATTCAACGAACTAAGTAGAATTTACTGTCAGTGAACATTATTTACTCACAAATCATTTTTCATTTTGTTTGAAGGACGATTCCTTCTTTTTGTGTCATATTGACGGTACATTTCGTCACGATTAAACAAAAAAAAATATAAACAAAATAATGAAGATAGTAAGTGAACGAGATGTGAATAATAATAATGCCAGAACGTTTTTAATTGACAACAATATAATAATCATAATATTTTTGATTCCATTGATGACATTTCATAATTAACTATAGAACTTTTAATTCATCGAATTGAGTAGAAATTTATGTCACAGAACATTATTTATTGACATTTCATTTTTTATTCTTTTATTCGAAAAGATATTTCCGATGGTGAATTGACGATTTTGGGGTGTGAAAAAATTAAAAATCACGATAATAAGTGAATAAAATGTGACTAATAATAATGCCAGAAATTCAATAATTTTGATTATTAATTTTGATTAATAATTGAGCAATATAATAATTATTTCTTTTAATTCAATTTGACATTTTCGTGATTAATTTTTCCAGACTTTGATTCCATCACAAATTTGAAATATCTAATTGGGAAATATATACGGAAATAATGATTTCTATGATCAAGGACAATTCTTTCTTTGTCAATATTTATTAACGTTGTGCGTTGTTTGCAGAATGTCGTACAGCTTGTCAGTCATGCCCGAATGTCCGGTGCCATTTTTGGGACCGAGTCTAGCTCAGACGTGTCCGGGAGCGCAGTTTCTCATATTCATGACCCTACTTGATAATTTCATTCGTTCGCGACCGAAAATTGCTCAACTGTGCGAACGTGTAAGACCGATCAATCCGGCGGATTATTATTACGATTTTATCGTCGTCGGTGGTAAGTAAAAAACGAAAATTAAGCAAATTTGTCATTCAAACTTTCATCATCTAAATCTTTGAAAAATTAAGACGACCCCTATTGCCTTCTTATCATTGTCACATAAATTTTATCTCCATGAAAAGTGGAATATTCCTTTTTGCCATGAATGTTTTCTAATTGCAAATAACGCACGATTATTAGAAAACGACAGGGTTGCCTTTCAGAGAGTCAAAAATAGTAGAATAGTGACTTATTTTTCCTCTAAAATTGAGCAAACATTTTTTTGATGAAAATTCATAAAAATTTTGATTTCTTGAAAAAAACTATTGGTAGAGTCGTGTTTAGGGGGATAAAATACATCGATATAAGGTTTGAAAAAAAAAATTAAAAGATTTTTTTTGCATTTTGGCCAAAATTCAATCTGTCCACTAAAACAGGTGTAACTTTTTTTCAAATAAAAAATTTGGCTGTAGACTGCGTGCATTCTCTTTGTAATCGTTGAAGGTTTAAAACCCTGCTCTGCTCATCCAATTTTGATGATTTTTTTTTTGCAGATTTTTAAAGTTCGACCATCGATTCTCGCGAATTTTTCAAGCCCCTTTCCGTCTTTTTTCGGCCATTTTACGAGCTGCTGTCATTTCTACACAAATTTATATATCAAAATGGACCAAACGGCAATCTATAAGTTTAGTAACAAGGTTAACGTACGAACAAGAAATTTCGGAATCGTTCAAACCGATCGAAAGTTATGAGCGTTTGAAATTTCGCGATTTTGAGGTTTCTCAGAATGGGGCTAAAATTGAACAAAAATGTTTTTGATGAAATTTCAGATAAATTTTGATTTTTCAAGGAAATTATTGGTAGATTCGTGTTCAAGGGAACAAAATACATTAATATAAGGCTTGAAAAAAAAAATTATCTAATTTTTTTTTGCTTTTTGGTAAAAATTGAGTTTGTCCACTAAAATAGGTGTAACTTTTTTTCTGCTCAAAATTTTGGCTCTAAACTGCGCTCATTCTCTTCGCAATCGTTGTATCTTTGAAACACCGTTTCGTTCATGCGATTCTTATGAATCGGATGATTAAATTTTTCGAAATTTGTCCCCTATTCTAACCCACACCTCAATTCTAACCACTTCTGAGCTCTGAAATAGTGACAATAGTGACAAATTTTCGAAGGTAGTGAAAAAGGTGACACGATTTAAAAATAGTAACCAATAGTGACTCACTAGCAACTCTGGAGAATGACTGAAAGACCAAATAGTTTTGAAGAAAGTCTTCATTTTTCTCAAAAGTTAGACGACGAGTTTATTCGAAAAGGGATTCTTCTGCCGTCTCTTCCTCTATGTTTCTATGGAAAGTAGGAGCAAGAACGAGCCCAACTCACGAATTAAGGAGCTTGTGAAGTTTAGACGAAGTGACCGGTTTTTCCTTGTCACTCAGACCCGGAATTCCGCGTTCGTCTTTCTCAACTGAGTGTTTCTCACTCGCGCATTTCCTCTCCACATTTGCGCGAATATCCTAATGTCAAGAGAAAGGACCCACTTATCCTAGCCATGAATTCTCCCCGCTCTTTAACGTCTCTGATTCTATATTCATTCAGCTTCACGATCTACCCCGAAAACTCGACCTCCGTTGCAAGTGAAACAAACTTTGTTCCTGAATAATTTATAATATCATCGTGATTTATTTATGGGATTAAAATTGAGGGATTAGCAAGCGAGATTGTCCGTGGCTCGAGTGAAGAATTATGCTAATTAGAAATTTGTTAATCACTTCCTTATTTCTATCAATTATTCACATTCGATTTTGGCTTCGTTTATTTCGATATGTGTCATTAGGGTGATTTTTTTGTCGACTTTTTTTTATTTCTTTCACTCCCCACCCGAAATTTTGTTGCATATATCTGAAAGTCTCTGAAAGTTACAGCACTTAATATTAATATTAAGTACGTTCCCTTCGCGTGATAAGTTCCACTTTACTTTTTTCTTCAAAATTTTACCACTCCGCGGTTTTTTACGCTATCGCATTGATTTTGGCCGCAATTTACGCAGAATTGAACGATCTTTGAAAGTGTTTTCAACAGCATAAGTGTAACTTACACGGGTGAGATCGTACGATGTCCCTAAAGTTGATTTTTACCCAGAATTCTCGTTTTTTTGCTGTTATCTCCGAAGTGATTAACTTTACCGAATAAATGTAAAGGAAAATTTTGCTCGAAATTCAATTTCCTACAAAAAATGTCCTTAAGACTTAATTGCTAAAATTAATATTTCTCCAGATATTGAACCTCGACTTATTTGTGATATGAAAATTTTTATGGTTTATCGAACCAAAAGTTTCAAATTATTGATATTCCATATCATGTCACCACAGATGATATGATATGTGATATGGTGATATGATATGGAATATCAACCATTTAAAACTTTTGGTTCGATAAACTATACAAATTTTATACCATAAATAAGGCAAGGTTCAATATCTCAAGAATAAATATTAATTTTAGCAGTTAGGTTTAAAGGACCTTTTTTGTAGTAAATTAAATTTCTAACAAAATTTCCCTTTACGATTTTTCGGTTAACTCAATTATTTCGGAGATAACAGCAAAAAATCGAGAATTTTGGGTAACACTCAAGTTTAGGGACCGGTACCATCTCACCAGTGTAAGTTACACTTACGCTGTTCAGGACACTTTTAAAGATCGTTCGATTCTACGTAAATAGCGACCAAAATCCATGTGATAACATAAAAAACCGCGAAGTGGTAAAATTTTGACGAAAAAAGTTTTTTATTTACGTGTATTTTGGGTAGAAAAACTTACCACGCGAAAGGAAAGTACTTAATATTAATATTAAGGGCTGCATCTTTCAGGGAATTTTCTTTCAGACATATAAAAAAAGATTTCGGGTGGGGAGTGGAAAAAAAAGTCGAAAAAAATCGCCTTAATGTTTAATATATTTTTATATATTTGATGTAATTTCAATTTTTTTAACGTCAAGATTTCTTTGTCGAGATTTATGGAAGTTTATTTTATTGTCGAGTCAACAAAGCGCGAAAAATCGAGTCTCAGTGAGAACAAGATCGGCAAAATTATGCGGAATACTTCTAAACGAAGGAAAAAAGTAACATGGACCATTTAACGTCCGTCTTGCACCGACAAGTTTAATGCCCGATCCGCAATGTGCAGATTTCCGTGATCGCGTTCACTTTCGAATCTCAGACTGTGAATCGAGCGCGCCGATTTGATCGAGGAGAGCGAGTTTTGTCCCCGACATTGCACATTTCTCGTTTAGGGATAATTAATGTACAGCGCTGTAATGATACTCGGATGTTGATCGACGTTGAGACTCAATCGAGAGTCTCGGCGTTGAAAAAAAATTTCCCGATTCTGAATGTGTAAAAAATCGGCAAGTCTTGCGACGATTGGAAATTTATGAATGACTGACAAAAAAAAAATGTTCATTGATTGACTTGGGAAAAAAAAATCTAGGAGAATTTATTGCCCAGCACGTTACTTCCATGGTTGCACTGAGAATTTTTTGTTGTTGAAAATGTAAAAATTTGTTTGACTCAAAAAAATATTTGTTTCCGGACGTTCAACGAGATCATTTTGGTAATTCAACAAAGATACAGTGGAAGTTTTACTTAAATCGGTTAAATCGTTGCTTGAATGGGCAAAGTTTCAGTTCAATCAGATAAATATCTTTGTACCAAATAAATTGTTCGATTGAAAATACGAATTGTTTATTTGTTACAGCTAAATTTATTTAGTTAAAATATGCTGGAATTCAACGAAATATTTCTATACAGCAAGTCAGTAACGTGTAAATTGGACTAAACTGTATCTGGAAATTGACCAAATAATTTCGGTCACCTCATATTTTATGGTTAACCAAATCCATTTGTTGAATTAATTATAATTTCATTCTTTCAAACAAATTAATATTGAATCAATTAAATTTTTTTCAACTAAATGAATTTAGTTGTTTTAACTGAACTTTTTTCTCGGTGTGCTAATTTTTAAACATTTAAAAAAAATTCATTTCATTTGATAAACGAAACGGAAAAGGAACGGTGATTATGTGTCATTGACGCCATTTCTGGGGGCTCGTCGTCGTCTTGATAATCTCCACGAGTAAACCACATTGTAAAGGAATGACGCAAGAAGCAATTTAAAAAAAAATCTAATTCCTTCTCTCTTTCCTATGCCAATTGGAATCGTTCGGCCGTGGCTGCTAGAAAGATAGCCTTCGCTTTTCTTCGCTGAAAAAGTATCTCGACTCTGCGAAAAATATCGCCCACGAATTTCTGCATTCGTGAGCTAAACTTTAGAATCAGTATGAAAATGTGGGGTAAATGAACTCATTGGAAAACGTGGATCCTCGGATTTAATGAAATATCTGGCTAATTAGCGTTACCTTCTTCATTAATTTTCTGATGTAACTTTGAAATGTTGAAGTTTTTAGAAATTTAAAATTTCTCAATATCTTTTGCTTCATTGCACTTAATATAGATTCGAATCTTTTGTAATAGCTTCAATGAATTTTGTGAAATTTCATTTTGTTATTTTCTTCATATACGAGTGCAAGAAAATGGCTTTGTATAAGGGATGTTCGATTCCGATTCGATTCTTTGAAAAATCGATTCTTTTGTTTAAAAAATCGATCTTTGGAATCGATCCTTTCCTTTTCGATCTTTAGATGAATCGATTCTTGACCGTAAAAATTGAAAATTCGATTTTTTATTAAATTCATCATGTATTAGAGATTGGCAATTTGATAAAGATTGACAAAAGTCTATGAAACATCAACGTCAAGGTTAAAAGAAAAATAAAGTATGTGAAAATGTGAAAAAGTGAGAAAAGAGTAAAAAAATTAAAAGTTAAAATATTGAAAACATGATGTGAAAATGTACAAAATATCTTAAAAGAATAGAAACTTATGTAATAGAAAAAAGTCTGATTTGTTAAATGTATTCATAGTATTTTTGAGAATATATTAAAAAGTGGAAATTTGTAAAAGAATCAAACTATGTTTAGCCAGAATGAAAACTGCTTTATATTTATTATTTTGTATTAATAATTTTGCATTGAAAATAATTTAATCCAATTTAATAATTTTCCATAGCAAAAACTTAATAAACACTGATGTAAGGTTAATGAGCAATTGAATTTTTTTTACTATTTTTAAAAATTGATTCTTCCGAAATCGATTCTTTGGATTCGATTTATCATGAAAATCGATTTTCTTGATTCGATTCAGAATCGATTGGAGAATCGATTTTTTCCCAAGAATCGAACATCCTTACTTTGTATCGAACGTATTTGAAATATACAAATACATAAGAATCCTCGATTGGACAAAGTGGTCCATTTTCTCCCATATTTCACTACAAAGAGTCCATTGACTCAATTGAACACGAGTGGAGACCGCAAAAAGGACAAACGTGCGGGAGATGTGATGTTAAAATTATCCAAACAAAAGAAATCGTGTTCAACGGTAATTGAAAAATGTCGCAATCATGGAGAAAAACTAATTATTTTTCATTTGTTTGCGATTGACGGCTGCTGATGGCTTTGTTCGCGTTTTTGTTTTTCAATGGAAGTTTATCATTTCAATTTGCGCCAAAGTATTTTTCCTGCAATTTCCAATAGTTATTACATCGTCAATTGTGTCCCTGGGAGAGAATGAGAGCACACCTTCTTTTTTCTGACTTTCATTGTGGTCGGATATCCAGAGCAGAACGAATTAATAGCTGAAATCATTTCCACACTTTTGTTCGCGAAACATTGTTCCATGATAAATTAATTTTCTTTTTAATTGCATAATTGAAAAAATAAAGTATCGGGACTTTCCAGGGATATTTGAATAATTTCCGAAAAGTATATTCATGATACAATTTTTGTATGGAATGAATCAAAATATTTAATCGATTTTGCATGGCAAAAAAAAATGGTTCAAAGTTACATTTCATTGGAAAAACATAAGCGTTAAAAAAACCCAAACTTCACTTTCAAAAATTCGAATCAATTTGCATTTTGGGCATTTGGTGATTTTTCCAAAATTGCACACAACAAAAATAAAGAAATATTTTTTTTATTATATAAAATTATGAGTCTATTCGTCCATTTTTGATTCGCAGTTGTATTTTTAATAGAAGTTTTCTATTATTAGAGAAAAAAAAAAGGTTATTCGAAGGAGTCAAAGATTGCTGGATATTATGCAACCGTAGATTACGATTTAAAAATACTCACGACTGATAAAAATAGACAATAATAATGATTTATAAATCGGTCATGTCTGCGATTCCGCCAAGAGCTACAATGACTCTAGATTACGACTGAAATGACGGCTTCGACGCTGTATTTATACTCCTGACACTCTACGAATTAGCAAACTATCTATGAATCTATGTTTACCCATTGAAAAATAAATTAAGCTTATTTTCCAACCACCTGTAATCCACGAATGGCAAATGACCTTAATGATAAATTGGCGCTTGACAGTATGATAAAAAAAGAAAATTAACATCCAACATGACCGTTATCTGCATTAAAACTAGAACACCCCAATTGGCATTCCATTAGATAACAATTTCCCGGTAGCTCATTAGCCTGTATAAAAATTCTTTACTTCACGGAAAAACATAATGAAATCAAGAGTAGGCAAGTTTCAAATAGAAGAAACTGTTTGGCCATTGATAAATATCGAAATATCGATCTCATGCATCCAGAAAAAAGATTAATTCGATTGAAGAAAATTTTTCCCTATCTGTTTTAACAAGAGCCTGATAAATAGCCCATTAAATCGACATAGGGATTTCATTTGTTATAAATAAATCTATTAACATCAAAGAAATAATTTATCTCGATGTACGCTGATAAATATCAACGAACCAAAAGTTGTCTTTTGTAAAAAGGTGGAACAGCCGGATCGGTGGTCGCCCGAAGACTGAGTGACAATCCGGAATGGAGAGTTTTGCTGCTGGAAGCTGGACCTGACGAGCCACCTGGAGCTCAAGTGCCCAGTATGGTAGCCATGTACTTAGGCAAGTATCAATATTCAGCTTCTCAGCCCTGTTTTTTTGTTCCCCTATCGTTTTGAGGGAGAAGATACTAATCGATTCTACGTTTAGGGATATTTCGAAAATACTTTGTGATAGAATAAAAATCTAAAACATTTAGCAACATTTGACATGCCATAAACAACAATTATCAATAATAATATTACCCTAAAGTTATTAATAAATTGTTTGAACAAATAAAACAGCCACACAAAAAGAAAAAAAAATCGGCCTGGGGGTCTGACTATGTACACTGTATGTTTTTGGGGTCGCTGAATCCGAATACGAGGTTGGTTTAACCCCAGCGCGTCAGGGTTTAACTATAATCTCAAAAACACTCCAAAATTAAGTTGTTTTTTAAATATCTCGAAAACTCTTATAGTTACGAAAAAATCGTTCAGGGTTCGTCCTGATGAGTATACTTGTGGCTACTAAAAAAAAGATATTCGGAAAAATTTTTTTGAAAAATGACAAATGTGGAGAATTTTGAATTTTTATAAATCTTTTTTTTTTTATATATTACCTTGTACTGATCTTAGAAGATCCTGAAGTTTTCAGAAAGGTGTTTTTTGTTTTTTCAAAACCATTAATTTTTTAATTTTAATAAATCATGTAAATCCACGATCAACATTAAATTTTTGCATTAATTTTTATATACCTTGGACTGATCTTAAAAGATCCTAACATGTTCAGGATGGTGTTTTTTTGTTTAAAAAATTAAAAGATCCTGAAGATTCCAGGATCTTTAAGGATCACTCCAAGGTATTATATAAAAAAAAGTTAACAAAAAATTTAATGTTGATCGTAGGTTTACACGATTTTTTTAAATTTAAAAATTCATATTTTTGAAAAAACAAAAAAACACCTTTCTGAAAATTTCAGGATCTTTTAAGATCAGTACTAGGTATCATATAAAAAAAATTGAACCAACAATTTAATGTTAATCGTAGATTTGCACTATTTTTAAAAATTCAAAATTCTCCAAATTCATGATTTCTGAAAAAAATAAAAAATTCGTAATATTTTTTTTTTCGTAGCCGCAACTATATACTCTTCAAAACGAACCTAGAATGATTTGTTCGTAGCTATAATAGTTTTCGAAATATTAAAAAAATAATCTTGATTTTGGAGTGTTATTTTTTGTGGTTATAGCCAATACCTGACGTGCTGGGGTTAAACCGGCTAAATTCGGATTCAGCGACTCCAAAAACATACAGTATACATAGTCGGGCCCCCAGGCCAAATTTTTTTTTAAATTTTGTGTGGCTGTGTAATTATTCATTAATTTTTCTACAAGTTCTTTTGTTTCTTAAACAAATCAAATGAGTTAATTTTTCTGAACGCATATGAATTTTTTCAGAATTTTCTCTCTATTTTGGAATTCCCGTTTTGAAATTTTTAGATTAGCTGCATTTACGAATTTTTTGGCCTGGGGTCTTTGAAACTTTTCAAAGCTGTATGCAAAAACATATACAAAATTGGCAGTTTTTTGTTTATATTCCAGAATGTTTTTTATAATATTTAAAAATAGAGAGAAAATTCTAAAAAAAATCATATGCATTCAGAAAAATTAACGCATTTGATTTGTTTAAGAAAAAAAAATGTATGGAAAAATTGTTGAATAATTATATGTTCAAACAATTTATTAATAACTTTCGGGCAATATTATTATTGATGTTGTCTATAGCATGCCGAATGTTGCTGAATTTTTCTTTAGATTTTTATTGTATCACGAAGTACGAAAACTTCAATCAGATAAAATTTTTGGGTAGGATTGCCAAAGATAGCAATTGTTTTCTTTTTAATTCTCGCAAACGTTCAAAATTATACATTCATGAAATAAATAATAGTGAAAGACTGAATAACGCAACCTGAAATTGCCAGTAGAAACGAAGAACAACAAAATCTGGTTGGAAATGGCATCAAAAAGTTGTCCAATAATTTCTTTCTGCTGGCAACATTTTTTGCTGCCAATCGAAATTTGTAAATAACTAAAAATGACTGCGCGGAAAAAAGTCAGTAATAATTCATGGACAACACCAGTGACAATTACTGAAGTAAATCGTAGAGTAAAAGTACAAGATTGTCCAGTAAACCTCCAATCTAACTGGATTGGTTACATTGGTTACATCACAAAATGCCGTAGTACTGACCTATTCCATGAACGATGACTGGACATTTTTTCCATGTAGATATTTAAAAATGTGTTGAGCAGCATCGATCATTTGATTAATCTCAAAATGTAATAAAAAAAAAAATAAAAAAACAGGTTCGGAAATCGACTGGCAGTACAGAACGACCAACGAGTCGCGGGCATGTCTCTCGACTAATGGCTCTTGTAGTTGGCCACGGGGTAAGAATCTGGGTGGTACATCGGTACACAATGGCATGATGTACGTGCGTGGTCATGCCCGAGATTACAACGATTGGGCGGCGATGGGTAACGTTGGTTGGACATGGTCGGAGGTATTGCCATTCTTCAAGCTCTCGGAGAACAACACCGAGATCGACAGAGTTGGCAGAGCATATCACAGTACCGGTGGACCACTGACAGTGGAGAGATTTCCCTGGCGACCAAGCATTAGCAATGATATTCTCAGCGCAGCTGCTGAGACTGGCTACGGACTCACCGAGGATGTGAATGGTGAAAAATTAACCGGTTTCACGGTTGCCCAAATGATGAGCAAGGATGGCGTTCGGGTCAGTAGTGCCAGTGCTTTTCTTCGACCGATTAGAAATCGTCGTAATCTGGATGTGGCGTTGAACGCAACGGCAACGAGAGTTATAATCCAAGATTTGATGGCAGTTGGTGTGGAGTACGTTCAGGACGGTGAATTGAGAACGGCTCGTGCGTCTCGTGAAGTGATAGTTTCAGGTGGTGCTGTTGATTCACCGAAGCTCTTGATGCTCTCGGGAATCGGACCGGCGTCGCATCTGGACTCTGTCAATATTCCCGTCGTCAAGGATCTACCGGGAGTCGGTGAGAATCTCCACAATCACGTCTCGTTCACCCTTTCCTACACGATCGAGGAGCCAAACGAGTACGATTTGAATTGGGCAGCTGCCCTCGAGTACGTGGCAGATCAAAAGGGTCCAATGGCCTCAACGGGACTATCACAGCTGACTGGAGTCGTTGCATCTGATGCCACCACTCCCGATCATCCGGACTTGCAATTTTACTTCGGTGGTTATCAAGCAGCCTGCGCTACAACCGGTGAGGTCGGAGCTCGACTTGACAATGGACGTCGCAGTATAAGCGTTTCACCAACGAACCTTCATCCTCGAAGCAGAGGTACGGGGTCAACTAAATCAGAGACATTGATTTTCACTTTGGATCTCCCAACAAAGGATGTCATTACCTAACATTCTCCCGTCCTTCCCATCCTCATAATCAATGGATTCTAGAAGTTCTGCCATCAGTTAATCCACCATTGAATACCATCCCCTTGTAATTTCAGGAAACATTCGTTTGGCCAGTAATGATCCAATGGCTAAGCCAATAATATGGGGAAACTATCTGAACGATTCCCGGGATTCCGCGGTTCTAATTCGTGGAATTCGCTATGCCGATATGCTGATGTCAGCGAAATCATTGGCAAAGTACAAAATCCGAAGAGGACCGATAGCGATTCCCGCTTGTGCGCAATATCAATTGATGTCACAACGATGGTTGGAGTGCGCTGTTCAACAAGAGACGGGGCCGGAGAATCATCAGGCTGGGTCGTGCAAAATGGGACCGGCTAATGATAGAATGGCTGTCGTTGATCCCCAGCTCAAAGTTTACGGTATTGGAGGTCTTCGGGTCGCCGATACGTCAATCATGCCGCAGGTAAGTTCGATCCAAGATCGTGGGACGATTCGCCTTTATCACGAAGTCGTCATGGGTTCAATGATGAGGCTACTTTTTATTCTCGTTGCCCAGGTGACATCTGGAAATACGGCTGCACCTGCCATGATGATTGGCGAGAGAGTTGCCTGGTTCATAAAGAATGATTGGCATTCCGGCGAGGCCTATTGGCAGAGGAAGCCACCGATCTTTTGGAAACATCACGGATGATTCAGGATGATCCAATCAATCTTGCACGATATCGAATGACCGAACAATCGATTTTCTGCAATCCTAGTCATGCGCAAATCTCATAATACTCTGTTGTAAAATCGTCTATCTATCGCTAAAGTCCTAAAATTTATAAATAAACATTTATGCTAGAGTACCCTAAAATAAATCGATGCTCTTCGTCGCTCTTCCTCAGGAATTATGGTGTATTGGTCTCATTTGATCCGGACATTTTTATCTGATGTTCAAAATATTTTGAGGTTACTCATACCACGTGAAATTTTTGAATTTGGGGAGAATCAGTATTTGTAGAATTCGGAAATCAAGGTATGCCTCAGTTAGTATATTTTTTATGATGCAATAGAAGCTTGTTTGAAAATTGAACTCTGTATTTTTTTTAAGTTGATTTATGTTTGGAAAATCATTTTTTCAATATTTCTTACAAAAAGTTCTTTATGAAAAGTTACCAGAAATTTTGAATCCGGCAATATTCACTCAGCCATTTTTATGATATTTTTCTATTGAATAATCTGTTGAATTTTCTATTGAATGCATTTACCTAAATCTTTGCAGAATAAAGAGCCTCGGAACTTCTAAGACTTTAAAATATTTTTGTTTTTTTTTCGCAAATAAGAGTTTCAGGTTCTTAATTTTAGGCCTGTACAAAATTAGTTTCTGAAAATATGCGAAAAATAAAAATATCCGATCAGCGATATTATACCATGACATAATTAAGTACGCTGAAGTTCAGTCGAGAGATCAACATTCATAGAGGTAATAAAATGAACCGAGAGGTGAAATTATGTTGTTTCAAGACAAAGAATGCGGAAAAGTAGGGCTTGTACGGGAAGTTTAAATGAGAATGAAACCACCAAAGACCGTCGATATATCGTTGGATAAAAATCTCGTCACACTCGCAATATTTGTTAATCAAAAATATGAAAAATAAAATTACATGATCAATGTTGTTCATCATTGTTATTTACAGCCTCATTGTTCATCATCAATGAAAAGTTGAAAAATTAAATTAATAATTAAAAAAAAAATGAATAGCTTAAAAAATGTAATTTCAATATATTATGTTCCAGAAATGATATATCCATAAATGTTAATATACGCACCATCGTTATTCTCTTCATCATCCTCGTTTGGTCTCTGTTATTTCTCGTTGAAACTAATATCAAAGCACCTCGTTAACACAGAAAGTGAGCAAGGGACTCTTGTGAGGAAAAACACGAAATTCCTCTGTGTGGGTTCATTAAATCCCACCTTGACTCAGCTTGGACACGATTTTAAGGGTTTAGGGATATGCATGAGACACAAAGTAGACTTTGTGATAGTCTCTGAAATTCGTGAACGAAATTCGTGAACCGTGTTTGCACTCATTTCCTTGTTCTCATTTCAAAGTTAACTTTTACATCAAATTGCCGGCAGAAAGCTTGCAAAAATAGGGAATTTATTTCTCTCTTTTATCTTAAAAAAAATGTATGTTTCAGTGACAACAAATTTGCTTCAATAAGGCCTCCCCCAATCTCATTAAATTTTGTGCATAACTAAACTATC
This sequence comes from Alloplasta piceator, assembly GCA_946863875.1. NCBI lineage: Eukaryota > Metazoa > Arthropoda > Insecta > Hymenoptera > Ichneumonidae > Alloplasta > Alloplasta piceator. The sequence continues at coordinate 5,801,507 of OX333074.1, forward strand.
TTCTTCCTGATGGTGGACTCTTTTTTGGAATTTCTAATCAATTTTATATCTCGCCTAATTACGGATTTTTTCGCAAAGGAAGTGTACTTACATTTTCCGAATTATGAAACCAACGAGGTAAAATTTGTATACAAAATACTTGAAGACAAATGGAATTAATATGCTTCGTATTTCCCGACTGAAAAAAGGTTTTGAAGATATTAATTTTTACAAAAAACAAGTTTAAAAAAATAGGATGGTCAATTCGATTGAATTATTGAATTAATTCGTTGGAGCTGGAAAATTGAGTCATGGGGAAGAAGTCCTCGTCAACATTTGGAAGATTATTTTACGATCATCGACTATCATTTTGAGGATTTTTCACATCAAAAATTTCTTAGGAAGAATAAATTTAATTAATGAATAAATAATTGCCTTTGCATTACAACGATGCAAACTTTGTTATTTTTTATTTTTTAGTAAAAAATAAAAGATTTCAAAACATCGATTTTTACAATTTCATTTTCGTAATATTTGAGTATAAACACAGAAAATTTCATGTCAATCCGACAAATATTTTCCATTTTATAAACAATTCAAGGCAAAAAAGTTCATCAAAAGTTGAAATTTTCTTTGAGAAGCCGTCATTTTGTTAAAAATTTATATTTGGCTTATTCCTTCGATCAAATATGCGATTATACCTTATATCGACGGAATCTTTTTTATTTTTTTTATTTTGGATGATCCAATTTAGAGATATTCTGCTCACTACAATAGACGCCTTTTTTTAGAGGACCTCCCGGTCCTTTAATCGTAGATCGACTGCAGCGGCTTCATGAATCATTTTTTTTTTTTTTAAACAAAATTCCAAAATAAAATTTAAGGTTACAAAAATGTGTAAATAAATTTTCACCCTAATAAATGAACATGATGTCTTTCCAAGAGAAATTCTTGAAAAATCGTTTTTCTCTAGAATATACATACCACTTCATTGTCGTGGGAGGTAAGTTCAAAATATTCAACCAACTTTCCCAATAAAGTATCACCCTATCTCTGTAAGCTCCCTAAAAAAATTCCCACGAGAAATAAAAAAAAGAATATCTGGTTTGAAAAAATTGTAGAGTCAAGCTTGACGCTTTTTTTTTTAATTTTTGTTATAATTCACTTTTAAGAATATTTTTTTTCGTAAAAGACACAAAAGTCAATGAAAATGAAAAGAAAATTAACATGGCTGAACGATATTTCAAAGTTGCGGAAGTAATCTTCATCCAATTATCCGGAGGACAAGATTATAATTGGAAATTTTATTGCTTATAAATTCTGTCTTCCCTTGTTCTGTCTAATAAGAAAGTAACGGAAGTTTATATCGGAAGCCTTGAACTCGTCAATGAGAAAAGCGAAAGTTTCACTCTACAATTACGGTCTTGTTGCTTTTTTTTCAATAAAAATAACAATGTCGATGTCACCATTTTTTTTGCTTCTCACTCGAGAAGACCATGACACAGTTTTGAAAGTTACGAAACGTCTTCCATCCGATAAATTACGATAATTAGTTTTTCAAAAAACGATATTCCCTGATGGAAAATAATAATTTGAAGTGGAAAATCTAGATAGGAGATATTAAATTATCGCCGAACCAAAATAAATAATAAATAAATAAACAAGCCTTTTAATTAATGGTTATTAAAAAATGAAAAGTTTTCGCAATTAGTTTGAATAAAATATTCGATAAAAGTGCAATCTTTCTGTCCATCAATTCTTGATAATCACATTGCCGTAAAATAATTAATTCAATATTCCATAGAATTTTTATTCCCACACAAAATCTTGATCAGATTTAAAAAATCTGGACGGACGGAATAAAAAAAAAAAAAAAAATAGACAAGCTCAGCCGCGATTTTTATGAAGTGCATAGATTTTCATCGGGTGCATGTATCGCAAATATGAATAAATGTACGGGCGAGTGGAATCTCGCGTGATGGACAATTTCATACGAAGGAAGTATCGAATTCCTTCTTTTTTCTCACGATCAAATTTGCATTATGTTCGACCAGGATCCGAGAGCTTTCGCTATCTTTCCTCACAATGTACGGGACGTGTAAAGCCTTTTATAGATAGGGAAATGTGGGGTGAAATGAACCAGTGGGGTAAAATGGATCAATTCGAAAATTCAAAAAGATACCTATTTATCTTTGAGTTTTTAAGTGTTTACTTGAACATTTTCAGACCTTAAATTATTCAAATTTATGAGTTTCATGATTCTTAGATGATTAAATTTAAAACTATGAAAATCATTTCTTTTTTAGATTACACAGACACAAAATTTAAAAAAAAAATTCGGCCTGGGGGTCTGACTATGTATACTGTATGTTTTTGGGGTCGCTGAATCCGAATCCGAGGTTGGTTTAACCCCAGCATGTCAGGGTTTGGCTATAACCACAAAAAATAACACTCCAAAATCAAGATTTTTTTTTTATTTCGGAAATTATTATATCTACGAAAAAATCGTTCTGGGTTCGTCTTGAAGAGTATACTTGTGGCTACGAAAAAAAATATTACGAATTTTTTTTTTTGTTGAGAAATCATGAATTTGGAGAATTTTGAATTTTTTAAAATCGTGCAAATCTACGATCAACATTAAATTGTTGGTTCAATTTTTTTTATATAATACCTTGTACTGATCTTGAAACATCCTTCAATTTTTAGAAAGGTGTTTTTGTTTTTTCAAAAATATGAATTTTGGAATTTTTAAAAATCGTGTAAATCCACGATCGACATTAAATTTTTTGTTAATTTTTTTTTATATATTACCTTGGAGTGATCTTTAAAAATCTTGGAATCTTGAGGATCTTTTAATTTTTGAAACAAAAAAACACCATCCTGAATATTTCAGGATCTTTTAAGATCAGTCCAAGGTATTATATAATAAAAATGTAAGCAAAAATTTAATGTTGATCGTGGATTTACACGATTTTTTTAAATTAGAAAATTAATGGTTTTGAAAAAACACATAACACCTTTCTGAAAACTTCAGGATCTTCCAAGATCAGTACAAGGTAATATAAAAAAAAAAAAGATTTATGAGAATTCAAAATTCCCCACATTTGTCATTTTTCAAAATTTTTTTTCGGAATATTTTTTGTTTAGTAGCCACAAGTACACTCATCAAGACGAACCCAGAACGATTTTTTCGTAACTATAGTAGTTTTCGAGATATTAAAAAACAACTTAATTTTGAAGTATTTTTGAGGTTATAGCTAAAGCCTGACGCGCTGGGTTTAACCCCAACCTCGTATTCGGATTCAGCGACCCCAAGAACATACAGTGTGCATAGTCAGACCCCCAGGCCGAATTTTTTTTGTGCAGCCCTGTTATTGATATTCTGATCTTTAAATTAAGTTCAAAATGCGGATTCAAATTCCAACTGCAGCTGAAATATCATCGTCACCGATTTTTTCACATTTTCAGTAAACAATCGAGAATGATTGCACTCTGTCGTAAAGTTTAAATTCAAACCGGCTAAATAACGGTGACAAATTTGTCTCGTGCCTCGAAAAGACTCAAAACACGTCCCCTCAATTATCGAAACTCCTCCGATCACTCGACCGGTCCATATTGCCTGGCATTTATCGAATTTACGTAAATATGTAAATGTACTCGATGCATCGACGTAGACGGTGGAAAAGCTGAGCTGGAGCTTGGTCCGAGCGATTTTTCGTGAGTGTTTGCGACGCGAAATGATCCGCCGATGTCTCCCTCGAATCCTGAAAGCTGCATCGGGGGATGAATCCTGAATCCTGGTTGAAAAGCTGTGTGTATATGCGACTCGCTACTTGTTTGTCAGGATTAAACAAAATTATCGTGAAACGGCAACGAGCGACCGTATTCCCGTTAGCACGAAGCTTTCGATAATTATTCTCCTTGATTATTGGTTACCGAGCCAGGATTCGCATCAACGTCGCCGCACTCGGCCCGCTAAATCCGATTGAAAGCACACAAATGCATACACGCGAAAACACGCACACATACTCGCACTTGATTTAGATGTGAAATTAATATAAACGCTTTATTTATTCAGCCTGGTCGTCGTGATTACTGCGTCATTAATTTAATTTCTATTCGTCGGTCCTTGGATGCTTTTAATACCGCCCTTTCCCGACCGACCCTTGGAAATGAGTTCCAACATCGCTCAATTCGCCCCGAGTGTTTGCTTTATGTTCGGTCAACGCGCGCTTTCCGGTTATTCCCATGCAAGCTCGTATTATATCCGACGAACTCCCGATTATGCGCGTTTTGCGCCACGAGTATTTGCAGCCGAAATGCGAGAATCCGCGTTTATGCAAGCCGCGCAATTAAACCGTCCTCTCGTTCACTCATTCTCGTTAATTTTCGCGACTCTTGACGTCGATACGACCGTAATTGTTCTGTAACCCCGCGATATTTGGCTGATTATACATTTCATGCACTATTCACCAATGTTTCATGCATCTGATTTTTTTTTTAAATTAAAAACAAAATAGTTTTCATTTTCATTTTTTCCCCCGATGATTGTTCATTTTTCAAGGCTCCTTATCAGGATTCTGATTTTATTCTGATTTTGTTTTCCAAAATTTCAGAACAAGGTTGCGATTTTTTGTTCGTTTTGGGATATTGAAAAAATACTAACAAGAAAATTTTGAAACAAACTTTTTCATGAAAGCCAGGGTTGTCAGCGTTTCGAGGGTGGAAATAATAGAATAGTGATTTAGCTTTCACAGAAATAGTGACATAATAGTGACTTTTTCGTCCAAATAGTCTTTTTCGTCTAACAGGGTTTTTGATGAAAATTCATAAAACATTTGATTTTTTGAGAAAACTATTGGTAGATTCGTGTTCAGGGGGACAAAATACATCGATACAAGGTTTGAAACAAAAAATTTTTTAGAATTTTTTTTGTTGCATTTTGGCCTTAATTGATTCTGTCCACTAAAATAGCTGTAATTTTTTGTCTGGTTAAAATTTCAGCTCCAAACTGCACTCATTTTCTTCGTAATCGTTGAAGCTTCAAAACGCGACCATGTTCATTCATTTCTGGTGATTTTTCGATTTTTGGCAGATTTTTCAAGTTCGACCATCGATTTTTGCCAATTTTTTAAGGCATTTTTTTTTCCATGATTTTCCCCTTTCCATTTTTTTCGATGATTTTCAAAGTGCTCTCATTTCTACAAAAATTAAGTTATCAGAATGAACCAAACGCTATTCTCTAAGTTAAGTGACAGCCTTTCAGTCCGAAAAAGAAATTTTCGAATAAGTTGAACCGGAGTAAAGTTATGAGCACTTGAAATTTCGCGATTTCGAGGTTTCTGCGAATGGGGCTAAAATTGAAGAAAAATGTTTTTGATGAAAATTCATGAAAATTTTGATTTTTTGAGAAAACTATTGGTAGATTCGTGTTCAGGAGGATCAAATACATCGGTATAGGGCCCGAAAAAAAATTGAAATTTTTTTTTTCGCATTTTGGTCAGAATTGAATCGGTTCATTAAAATAACTGTAATTTATTTTCTAGATAGAATTTTGGGTTCTACATGCGCTCATTCTCTTCGGGATCGCTTAAGCTTCAAAATGCCGCTTTGTTCATATAATTCGGATGATTTTTCGATTTTTGGCAGATTTTTAAAGTTCAGCCATCGATTTCTGCAAATTTTTCAAAGCATACCCCTTTCTGTTCTTTTTCGCCCATTTTTAAACGGCTGTCATTTTTACAAAAATTTATATATCCGAATGAAACAAACGGCATTCTCTAAGTTTGGTGACAAGGTTTACGTACAAACAAGAAATTTCTGAATTGGTAAAACCGATCGAAGGTTATGAGCGTTTGAAATTTCACGATTTTGAGGTTTCTCAGAATGGGGCTAAAATTAAGCAAAATTGTTTTTGATAAAAATTCATGAAAATTATCATTTTTTGAGAAAACTATTGGTAGATTCGTGTTCAGGGGGACAAAATACATCGACATAGGGTTTGAAGAAAAAAAAATTTAGAAATTTATTTTTTGCATTTTGGCCAAAATTGAATTTGTCCACTAAAATAGATATAATTTTTTTCAACTCAAAATTTTAGCTCTGGACTACGCTCATTCTCTTCGTGATCGTTGAAGGTTCAAAACCCCGCTTTGTTCATCCGATTCTGATGATTTTTCAAAATTGTTTTGTTGCGACTTCTAAATTATGGATTTAGTGAACTTTTTTTTCTAAAAATACTTTCCAACGCTTAAAATGATATATTTATGAAATAAACGGTAACAAAAGGCTGAATAGCAACAAACCCTACAATTGCTGGTAGAAGAACACGGAAATCTGATCAGAATTGGAATGAAAAAATTGTTTAATAATTTATTTTTCTGCTGTCATAATTTTGGTTATGAGAAATGCTGATCTAAAACTCTTCAACAAAAAATTGTAAATAACAAAAAAGCACTGGATATTCCAGGATGTATTGATCAACATTAATTGTTTGATTGATGGTAAAATCTTGAAATCCAAAAAAATAGGTAAGGTAAACGGCCCAGTTACTGACACTGTCCCAGATTGTGATACCGACGGCTCAATTTTTATTGCCATAAATACAGTTTTTGTCGAATAATAATCCAATTACCGGCGAATTAAACGGAATTTTTTACTTTCAATTATTGGAGAGATACACCTTTTAGAATTAAATATTTAAAATGGAAATGGACCAGTGGCGACACGCGTCTCAGTGGCTCCACAGCGACAGTCCTACACGAAACCCACAAGCTACGACCAGCGACATATTGTGAATTTTGTTCGTCATGCAAGTATAAAACGAAGTAAAAATGGTATCACCCGTAGTAAAAAACTCCATTCGTCGCCATTGAAAAATCCCGATTCATCCCCCATTGCCAAAATAACCAACGGAGATGAATGCCGAATTGCCTAAGGGGATTTTCGCCATTGAATTCCCCATTTGAAATCGAATAGGGATTTTCCAATGAGGATTGACTTCCTCATTTCAAACGGAATAGGGATTATCCCATGGGCATCAGTCGGCAAGAACTCCTTGCATGGATTTTTTGGACACCGACTTCTGCTAATATTCCACGCTCACAATCGTCTAGATAAGCATACTCTTCGCATAATCCGTATGGGAGTTTAGCGGGTTGCCGTCCTGCGACATCTCGCGCCAAGTCTCGGAACTAACGTGACGCGGTTTCCGATGGACATCTTTGGGTAATGCTGATCATTCAGTTCATCCGCATTTACTTCCCAATGGACATCATTGGGTAAAGCTGATCATTTCGTTCATCAGCATTTGCCTTCCAATGGACACCGTTGGGCAATGCTGATGGCTCGGTCCATCAGCATTTGCTTTCCAATGGGCATTATTGAGTAATGGTGATCATTCGGTTCATCCGCATTTGCTGTCCAATGGACGTCATTGGGCAATGGTGACTTTTTAATGGATATCCATTCACTCATCAATGGTCGTTCCTATACGCCATTGAAAAATGCGGCAATCTCAATGGGTCCCCATTCATTGTCCAATGGAGTCGTATGAGGACCATTGGTTGCCATTGGCGATTCAATGGAGTTTTTTTACCACGGGCAACGTCTTCAGCAGGAACCAGATTATCGACGAGATAAGAAATAATTCAACTTTGTGTCAGGTATTTATTTAAATTCGCGGTGTCAATAACTGGGTCATATAATTGAGGTTGTGCCCCTGTTGTTGAGCCTCGATTTGTCACCTTTTGCATCAAACAATTGTCTTTGCTTATTTATTCTAATTTACTGTGAAAAAACAATTTAAAGAAAAGAATATTAGTTTTTATGAACGAAAGAAACGAAAAAAAAAAAATACAATAATGAAACCATTATCATTTGTGAAAAGTTTGAAGGTTAGTGTCAGTAACGCGCAGGTGTCATAAATCAATAAACCTTCAACGAGAAAGGTCGCTAAATTGGAAATAAAAAAAATCGAAGATTGTGAAATAAAGATGCGCCGAATAACAATCCATTTATCACTCGTGGATAACGAATTATCGTTCATTCGTACTTTACGACTAACTTATTTTGTCTGGTGTTATTCGGTTGTACATCAATAATGCAAAATAAAAAAACTAAAAAATAACTCAAAGCCTCTATATTCCAACTTCCTTGACCGTTGCTAGTAAGCAAGTAACCGAGCAAAATATCACATGATAATAGTATAGAGGCAAGATTGCAATTTTCGCACTATTTTTTATGCCGTACATGATTATTCATGAATTACTATCTGTCTGATAACGATATTCGTGGAAGCACTTACATGTAAATTAACGTTAATGCATCACAAATGTGGTCGACTGAATCATCAATTATTGTCACAAAATATTTAATTTATGGATCGTATGGATAATACGATTTTTTTTTTTCGTATAAATATCTACTTGCTGTGCCTACTTTCCCTCAACGAACACTCTTCACCGTCACACCTTCGTGCAACGGTGATCGTGTCACCAGCGGAAAAGTCGGAAAAGCTAGAGACAAAATAGGACGGTTCGTTTTTTTTTGGTTCCTCTTTGCCATTTATCATCACGATTAGTGTTCAGAACGTTATTCATCCTGAGATTCGTTCTGCAGAACATGGATTACCAGGTGACTGCTCCAAATTGCTCCCAACCGTTCACCGGTGGTCCACAATTGAACGAAGTTTGTTCAGCGAATAGCGTCGCTCTTTTTCTCACTGTTCTGAATGGTCTCGTTCAAACGAGTCCGGCGATCGGTGATCCATGCGGAAGAATCGAGCCCATCGAAAGACCGAAGTCCACCTATGATTTCATCGTAATCGGAGGTAACGAAAACAAAAGACAAAATGTGATCAACGAAAGTTTGAGAGGAAAAAAAGTGCTGCGAATAGAGTGAAAACCCAGAAATTTCGAAGTCACATGGTTAGGAATAATCTGGGGATAAGATTGGACTTTCGATATTTAAGATTCTTAGAATTTTGAAAATTGTACAATTTGTTCCGAATCTTTTAAATATTGGACTGGGTGTCCATGACGGATTGTTCCTTCTGATGAGATCCCCACAACTTTTGTTTTGAATTTTTTCAATCATTCGACTGGATCTCCATGACATGATTGTCCTCCCAATTGGATCCCTTAAATTCGATGGATTCGCAATTGACATTGAATCGATGGGAAGCTACTTGGAAATTGTTGGAAATTCTAGATTATTCAGAATCTTTTAATTCTCCAATTGGGACCTTCCCATGCATTTTTGCTTCCAATCGAATCCATAGATTTGATGGGTCGCTGGATCACAGGAAGGTAATTTCCTGGAATTGTAAGTTATTGTCAAAAAACAATTTTCAAGGTGGTGCAGCTGGAGCTGCGGTAGCAGCGAGACTGAGTGAAGTGCCAGAATGGAAGGTTCTTCTTCTGGAAGCTGGTCCTGATGAGCCAGCTGGCGCTGAAATACCAGCCAACTTTGCAGTATTTTTGGGTAAAAGAATAAACGTGTCTCGGACAATTCACATGGTCAGGTCGTTCAACCAAATGGTCTTTTTCGTTTGATCAGATGGCGAGCTCGATTGGAAGTACAGAACTACGAACGAGACACACGCTTGTCTCAGTATGAATGGAACGTGTCGTTGGCCTAGAGGTAGAAATCTCGGTGGCACAACGGTGCATCATGGTATGGCTTATCATCGAGGCAATGCGAGAGATTACACGGGCTGGGTTGAGATGGGAAATACTGGATGGTCGTGGATCGACGTGAGTGAATTGCAACATGCAAAAGCATTGAACAACGAAGAGGCAACTGAGAAACAGCCAGTTAATTTCTGAAAATAGCATCCAAATAACAAGTTCCTCCTTTTACAAGGACTTAGTTGCTCTACAATGGACAGTCCAATTAGGGATTCCCATGAAAGAAGTTTCCTTCGTGAAAAGAAATTAGGAAGCAACGACCCAATTTCTAATTATCATGATTACTTGATCAATTTATATGAAGATTGCCAAATTCTGCAAATCCCAGCAATTGATTCCTGCCCAATTAAATTATCAGACGGCAAGCAGCCCCCAAATCAGCGGATACCAGAATTTCGGTCCCACTTCGCCTTTGTTCAAGCCCTTTCTAAACGTCTCAGAAGCGAATCGTCCAGAATTTATTTTTACCACAAACAGGTGTTGCCATTTTTCACGAAAGGCGAGGACAATCGTGAGATCGGCCGAGTAAGTGCGGCTTATCACGGAACCGGTGGTCCAATGACGGTCGAGAGATTCCCATGGCAGCCATCGCTTGCTAGGACGGTTTTGGAAGCTGCCAACGAGACCGGATACGGTACAACGGAGGACATGACAGGTTCAAAAATCCTGGGTTTCACGATAGCTCAGACATTGAGCAAAAATGGCGTACGTCAGAGTTCGGCAGCCGCTTATTTGCGGCCGATAAGAGAACGCAAGAATCTTCACGTTGCCCTGAACGCCACGGCAACGAAAATCGTTGTGCGCAATAAAATCGCAAGGGAAGTTGAATACATCATGGTGAGTATAATCTGGAACCGTGAATTTTTGAAAATTTCAACGGTCATTAATTCGTGACCTTGACGTCTGACACTTGCAGAACGGTAAGAAGAGGATTTCGAAAGTGAGACGCGAGGTCATTGTTTCCGGTGGTGCCGTCAATTCACCACAACTTCTGCTGCTTTCGGGAATCGGACCGGCCGAGGAACTCGTCAAAGTTGGAGTTCCGGTCGTTCACGATTTACCGGGCGTCGGAAAGAATCTACACAATCACGTGTCTTACGCCATCGATTTCACGGTCCCCGAGCCACGTGCGACAAGCTACAATCAAGACGACGTTAAACGATATCTCTACAACCAAACTGGACCATTGTCGTCTTCCGGTATGGCGCAGGTCACCGCGATTCTTGCCTCGAAGTACACCACTCCCGATTGGCCCGATATTCAGATATTCTTCGCTGGTTATCAGGAGTCTTGTAGGTTCGACTCCGGAATAGACCTTGACCTTAAAGGCACTGATACGCCCATCAGATTCACCGCTGTCAATCTTCATCCGAACAGTCGAGGTATTTCGTCGATATTTCATCAATTTATGGCGAAGGTTCAACGGCTTTGAGGAATGATGTATTTTCTTTTTAATTCGGTTTTTTGAGAAGCGAAATTGTTCTCCATCTTAGACCATAAATTCGGGTACCATCAAGCTTTTGAGTTTTCTATGAAATCGATAAAAATATTTGCCCCATTTTGACACCCATATCGATGCAGATTTTTGAAGAAGGGGATAAAAAAACAATTGATTTTATTATCAAATTTAACTCAAATAATAATTTTTCTAAATATCACATTTCAACGGTTTTAGACATTTAAAGCTCGTCGATCAGGAATTATTGTTGTTTCATTATTCTATGAAAATTATAAGGTTCTCTTTTTCAGGATGATATATTTTTTTTTAACTTTGGGTTTTTGAGAAGCGAAATTATCTTGCATCTTAGACGATGAATTTGACTTTCATCATTCTTTTAAAGTTTCGATAGTGTCGATCAAAATATTTACCTAATTTTGGCAGCCATGTCGGTGCGTATTTTTGCCATTTATCAAATTTTCTCGAAGCAATAATTTAAAAAGAAATGAAAAATAAATGAAACAATCAATGTATTGAATAATGAGGTTTAACCCAAAGAATAATTTTTCTAAATATCAGATTTCAAAATTTTTAGACATTTAAGCTCATCAAGGAATAATTTTTCTAAATATCACATTTCAAAATTTGTAGACATTTTAAGCTCATCAATCAGGAATTATTGTAATTTTTTTTGGTTCCATGAAAATAAGGTTTTCTTTTTGAGAATGTTATATTTTTTGGAAACTTCGGATTTTTGAGAAGCGAAATTATCTCGTATCTTAAATGATAAATTTGGCTTTTATCAAGCTTTGAAATTTCCAACAAAGTCGATCAAAATGTTTACCTAATTTTGGGCAGCGATATCGATGCAAATTTTTGCCATTTATTAAATTCTCTGGAAGCAATAATTATTACGATATCTGGCGAAATGCCCTTTAAAAATAAGGAAAGAAAACAATTTATTGAATAATTTTTTAATTTTATCGAGACGATAATCATTATGATATTTAGAGAAATCCTGTTTTAAAAAAATGAACGAAAAAACAATTGATTTTATTATCAAATTAAACTCAATGAATAATTTTTTTAAATATCACATTTCAATATTTTCAGAAAAAAAATGAATAAATTAATTTGTTTAATAATGGAATTTAACCCAAAGGATAATTTTTCTAAATATCACATTTCAACATTTTTAGACATTTAAAAATCATTCATCAGGAATTATCGTTGTTTCATCGTTCCATGAAAATAAGGCTCTTTTTGAGGATGATATATTTTTTTGAAACTTTGCGTTTTGGAGAAGCGAAATTAACTTGCATCTTGGACGATAAATTTTGCTTTCATCAAACTTTCAAATTTCTAATAAAGTCGATATGAGTATTTGCCCAATTTTGGCAGCCATATTGGTTCAAATTCGTGCAATTTTTTATATTCTCCTAAAACAATGATCACTACGGATAATAATAATTATTATTATTATCTGGAGAAAACCAATTTAAAAATAACTTAAAAAAAATCAATTTATTGAATAATGAGATTTAACCCAAAGAATAATTTTTCTAAATATCACATTTAAACAGTTTTAGACATTCGAAGCTCATCGATCAGGAATTATTGTAATTTTTTTTGGTTCCACTAAAATAAGTTTCTCTTTTTGGGGAGAAAAAAATTGATCATTTTCAAAATTCGTATTTAAAGGGGCGCTCACATTGGCGAGCAACGACCCACTGGAGCATCCTATAATTTGGAGCAACGATCTCGGTGATCCGCAGGACGTGGAAGTAATTATCGAGGGCATTGGAGTTCTTCGTAAAATCGCTAATTCAAGCGCGATGCAATCAGTGGGATTAACATTGGCCGATGCTAAGCCGATTGAAGAATGCTCGGATTACGAATATCTCACGGACGATTACTTCAGATGCGCGGTCAGATGGGACACGAGAACCGAGAATCATCAGGGCGGCTCGTGCAAAATGGGACCTATCTCAGACAAAATGGCCGTCGTTGATCAACAGCTGAGAGTTCACGGAATATCGGGACTCAGAGTCGCTGACGCATCCATCATGCCCAAAGTTGGTTGAGAGTTAGAAAAAAAAATTTCCTTTCATTCTGCACAATCGATCGAACTAACGTTTTTTTATTTTTTGCTCAATCAGATGATTTCTGGAAATCCTCACGCAGCGGTAACGATGATTGGCGAACGGGCTGCCGATTTCATAAAGAAAACATACAACAAGTGTTCCACAACGTGAGAACGAAAATTGATGAATCGAGGCAAACAAAAACGAGGGAAAAATAATTTTTTTTTAAATCTGAAATGAGCTCATATATTTTTACCTAAAGCTGCTGAGTGGGATTTGATTTATAGTGATTAATGAAATATATAAAGATACTTATCAAAGAGGTTTGCTATAATTTTTTCTCCCATTTCTTAATTAGACAATAGAGCATGAAAAATACATATTTTGAGCTATTGAGAATTTATCGACAAAATATTTATCAATAATCAATCGTAGATCCAAGTTTGATCAGTGACTTTTCTGTGAGGTTTTTTTTTTGGAATTCCAAATCGTTGGAATTTAGAGGATGATTTTTGAGCTTTTGGCTTTCAGGGGTTTATCACATGAATCTGATGACAGAAATTACCTGGGAAACACGAAAAAGCCACTTGTGATGTTAAATTCCTCACGGATCGTGCTTGAAAATGTCAAGAAGCATTTCAAAAAAATTAAAACAAGTTTCCAAATCGGTATTTGGACATTTATAGGAGAAAAAAATGGTCTCTTGAAAATTGAACTTGTATTCTGGGAGTCACAACGTAGTTTTAATTCACTAAAAATCTTAAATGGACCTTGATTTTTTTTTTCAATTCCACAACTAGAATATTTCTGAAGGTGCAAAAAGTATGAGCATTTTTGTCTCAGAGTAGTACTTTCCCACCCTAGATTCTTCATTATGTGCACAAAAAATTTTATAAGCGCGTATAATCGTAGGCACATAATTTTTAACGACTTTATAATTTTGAAAAACTTTTTAACCCTCTCTTTGACATATTTCATTCGTATGCCCTTGAACATATATAAATCAATTAAAATTAAGGATGTTGAGTCCCTATGAAATCTTTTAATGTTAATTGTTCAATAAATAGCTTCTTAATCGTCGTGAAATTCTTACACGACCTCCTGAATACTTCATGTAAAAATTTATTGAATTTTCAGAATTCTATCAGTACTTCAACCTCCTTAAGGGTTAAAATGAAAAATGATGAGAAAATTCTGAAAATTTGGTATGTTTTTGTACGAAGTATTCAAGAGGTCGTGTAAAAATTTCACGACGATTAGGAAGCTCGTTATTAAAATATTAACATTTTGTTAAGAACAATTTTTTAAACAAATAAAAAAAATATTTATCAATAAACTTCGTTTTGTTTCCGTTGCTTTCAATATAGTGTAGATATTAAAAAATTGAGAGGTCAAAAAAAAAAAAAATTATCGCAAAGTTATATCAGTTTCCATGGGACTACATTTAATTTAATTTAATTTGTTAATGTTAATTGTTCGATAACGAGCTTCCTAATCGTCGTGAAATTTTTACACGACCTCTTAAATAATTCATCCAAAAACATACCAAATTTTCCGAATTTTCCCATCATTTGTGATTTGGGACTCAACATCCTTAATCTGTCTCACGTGTATTCGTCGAGGTATTTTCATCTTTCACTTTGAACGAACATACAATTTTTAGCATATATATTCCTTTCAATTACGTTCCAGTCCGGAGAAAAGAGTATCCTTTCAATTTAAATTAATTTCTTCGGTGCGAATACGTCCCCTTTTTTTCATTTAAAATAAAACCAATTTTCCACAATCTCCACCCTTCTCATAATTAATAATTTTTCTTCTCAGCAAAAAAATTACATTTTTTCCACCTTTTTTCTTCGAGATAAAAATCTAGCTGAAAATCCATGGGAAAAACAATGAGCAGGTTTTTAAAATTCGGAAAAGAGAGTCTGCGGTTGCTCCAATTTTCTTAATTTTCTCGGTTAAATAAATCATGATTTTCACTTTTTCTTTTGTACCACGCAGTCAACTGACTCGACGACAATTATACTGGCGCAGGTAAAACGTGTCGGAGGGGCTTCATTAAAATTCTGTTGAAATGACGCGTGAATATTGCAACTCGAGTCTGATGGTCGAAGCGAACGAACGAATAGAAAGGAAAGGAGAACAAAAAATACCTGAGAGGCAAAAGTTTCGTTCTTCGCAATTAGTCGTCTGCATTTCTACGATTCTCACCGCAGGCGGAAAATATTTATTTATGTATGAGTATACATATACATATATATTGCATATATATATATATATACCACTGAAATATTAAGTCGATTTTTCTGTCTGAAGGAATTCAGCAGTGAAAATATAAAAGAGCGAGAAAGGGAGAGAAAGGGAGAGAGAGAGAGAGAGAGAGAGAGAGAGAGAGAGAGAGAGAGAGAGAGAGAGAGAGACGAGGGTTGGATTATCTTAGCGAAGAAAAGGGGTGGAAAAAAGCGATTGCGATACACACGGTTATATATGTACATACTAAATAACAGGCAAGCGGGAAAAAACAATTTTCAAAAAAAAAAAAAAACCTTGTCGTATTATTCGCTCAATTATTAAGAATCCAAGGCAACGTCGACGATGGAGTATCCGGACATTTTCTTCGCTTTGCAATTGAATTATGCTTTCCAACTTCGAGTTGGACTTCACATTGTAGGAAAGAAGTAAATGGAAAATTGTTAAATTGAACTTTTGCAAAATTCTTCTGTCAAAGACAAGATTTTTTAACTTCTGACGACTTTTCCAAAATTCAAATTACAGATTTACATTATTCAAATTTAATTACATATTTGTCACAACAAATAGTCCACTAAGCCAATATTTGGATAAAATTTCATTTTTTTTTCAAAATCAATTTATACAAATGAAATAAATAATTTGTGTAGAATCCGGCACAAAGCGTTCAGAAGATTTTTTCACCCTTAACCAAATTTCCTGATAAAGGAATCCTAATGTCTACACTGAGAAATTTTTGTTGTTGAAAATGCAAAAATTTGTTTGACTCAACCAAATATTTGTTTCCGGACGTTCACCGAGATCATTTTGGTAATTCAACAAAGATACAGTGGAAGTTTTAGTTAAATCGGTTAAGGATGTTGAGTCCCAAATCGCAAATGATGAGAAAATTCTGAAAATTTTGTATGTTTTTGGATGAATTATTTAAGAGGTCGTGTAAAAATTTTACGACGATTAGGAAGCTCGTTATCGAACAATTAACATTAACAAATTAATTTAAATGTAATCGTATGGAAACTGATATAACTTTGCGATAAGTTTTTTTTTTGACCTCTCAATTTTTTAATACCTACACTATATTGAAAGCAACGGAAACAAAATGAAGTTCATCGATAAATATTTTTTTTATTTGTTTAAAAAATTGTTCTTAACAAAATGTTAATATTTTAATAACGAGCTTCCTAATCGTCGTGAAATTTTTACACGACCTCTTAAATACTACTTCATACAAAAACCGTACCAGATTTTCAGAATTTTCTCATCATTTTTCATTTCAACCCTTAAGGAGGTTGAAGTAATGATGATAGAATTCTGAAAATTTAATGTGTTTTTACATGAAGTATTCAGGAGGTCGTGTAAAAATTTCACGACGATTAAGAAGCTATTTATTGAACAATTAACATTAAAAGATTTCATAGGGACTCAAGATCCTTAAATCGTTGCTTGAAGGGGCAAAGTTTCAGCTCAATCAAATAAATATCTTTGTACCAAACAAATCGTCTGATTGAAAATACGAATTGTTCTTTTGTTACAGCTAAATTTATTTAGTTAAAATATACCAGAAACCAACGAAATATTTCTGCATAACAACTCAGTAACGCGTAAATTGGACCAAACTGTATCTGGAAATTGACCAAATAATTTCGTTCACCTCATATCTTATGGTTAACCAAATCCATTTGTTGAATTAAGTTATAGTTTAATTATTTCAAACAAATCAATATTGAATCAACAAAACTACATTTTTCAACTACATGATGGATTTAGTTGTTTTAACTGAACTTTTTTCTCAGTGTATGAAAAATAATGCAACTGAGAAAATGCGCATCAACGAGACTGCAAATATAAAATTCAGGAAACGATATTGCTGCATAATCGGCAGAATATTTTCTACTGACATAAAAAAAAAGCATGTTATACTTTTTTCCACGTAATATTGCGAAAAGTCCCCGGGATATATATTGAGATATAAAAATGCGAAAAAAGTCGCAAAAATGTTGTACGACGGAATGTTAGAATAATCGTACAATTTCGAGCGAATGATGGGATGAACAAAAAATTATAAATAAAACATCGAATGCCGAGGGCAAGTAAGCGAGCGGAAGGGAAAGAGAAGACAGGGTTTCGTCGTAGCTGTGTGGCCATGTTTTTGCGTCCTTACTCCATACATATATATATATGTATAAATGCATACAGTATTTCAGCGCATACTCGTACATCCTCGAGAGCGCAACGACTGCTTTGAATTTCATGAGAGACGCTCGGCGTAGGGCTTGGTAAATGGGAGTGAGCCAGAGGCTACGGTGGCAAATAAATTCATAGGCAGCTCAGAGTGGCGACCGTTGCAAACTTCTGGGCCATACACAGTCATACAATATATACCATATACGATATGTATGAGGCATTCCACACCGATTCGACCTGGGTCTCCCCTTTAACTCTCCGATGTTGTCCGCGATTTTTTATAGGTTTGTAGTAACTCTGAAAAGCACTTAGGATTTTTTTCAGATTTTTTTCGAGCGATTCGACTTGACTTCAATTTTATAGACAAATTATTTTCAGCCCAAATCTAAAAATCTAAAAGCAATCACAAAAATCCTTTATTCGTATGAAAAATTTCAAGCGTTGAAAAAAAAAATAGAAAGAGAAATCTGAATTGAGCGGTTCCTTATCCAAACAAATTTTTTAAACACCTTCGTACAAAAATGTTTGGATAACGGCATACTCAATTCAAGGTCCTCCTTCTATATGATTTTTTTTTTTTTTATAAAGCTTATTATAAATAGAAGGAAAGCCCTGCCCACTTTGGCTCATCGTTTGAAATTTTTCATACAAAAAACGGGATTTTTGTGATTTTTTTCAGATTTTTGAATTTAGGCTTCAAATTTGTTTACAAAATTATTGTTAAGCCAAATCGCTCCAAAAAAATCTGAAAAAAATCCTGAGGGCTCTTCAGAGCTACTACAAAACCATAAAAAATTTCGGACAAAATCGGAGAGGTTAAGGGTCAGACCCAGGTCGAATCGCTGTGGAAAGCCTCATATATATATGCACATTATACATATGTATATAGATTTATTTTTGTGGGATCCATATGAATATGGATTTGTGTATACTTCAAAATAGCACTCCATTTTCTTTTCATTTCCTTGCTCTTCGAGATTTTTGTATCTTTCGAAAATCAAAGAATTTTCGGAAGGGTAGATGAATTTATTTGATACCATCCTAGGCATTAAAATTCCCAAAAATGATTTTTTTTGTGCAAAATTCAACGTGTATCGTGCTCCAATATTGATGTTGTTTTGTGAGAGCTCATTTTCGATCCAGCAGGTTTTAAAAACTATTTTTTTTTTTAATTATCTCATTATTGGCTATAATTTCAAAATTTATTTTTAGGTTTCAGAAAACTTTTGGTTCGTTTGTAAATTTTTCTCGAAGGAGTTATTGAATTATGAGGAACGAGGGTCTTAAAGTGGCGACGAATGCGAATTCTTATTATCGCCCATTTTTTTTAAATGAGAAATCTATGTTGATCCTGTTTTTTTAAATCAAGAAGAGCTCGTAAATTGTTCCTAACTTTAGTCTTTTGCAGACATTTTTTTCCAAAATCATTATAAAAATAAACAATAATCATTTTATTGATTTATAAATAAATAAATAATTATATTAATATTAATATAATTTATATTAATAAATAAAGTTTTATTCATTTTGGTAATTAATTGATAATATGAATTGATAATTAATTGATGATATTTATATTAATAAATTCATTATTATTGTTACGTTTTTCGGAAAAATGTCTGCGAAAAACGAATGGAAGGAAAACTGTCCCTACACTGCTTGATTAAAAAAACCGGATCATCATAATTTTTCCATGCTGGAAAAGTGTGCGTCGTGATAAAATTTTCATTAATTTTTCCGGAATCCCGAGAAACATGACACCAAATTAGCTCGGCTATTTATGCAATTCTCGTATCCTGTGCAACGCCACAATATCCCGCTATTTTCACCGCGTGAAATCTCGGCGAAGATTTTTTCAAATTTCGCACCAACATTTTTACTACGTTGAAAAAAAAAAAAAATTAAATTAGTTTTTTTTCCGTACGAACTAATATTCAACGCATCTATGCTCGCTGATTTTTTCACCGGACCAGAATCGTAGCAGGGTCAACCGGACGAGACAATGATTAAAAATGGTGGATTTTAGTTTCGGAAAAGTGGGAAAATTTTTTCACTCGTCTCCCAAATCCGCAATATTCTTCATATACGATTTTACCGTGACGCTTTTTGGCGCCGTGGGATAGTAAAAAAGATGAAAAAAAGTGGCAAATGCGGGACTACTTGGACATTAAACTCGTCGTTTTTTTTCCGTGCTCTCCGAATCCGGGACGACTCATCGGCTATATTACACCCTCGAGTCCGGAAATCTAATAAGATCGCATTAGCTTTCCATTAACACGGTCCCTGGAGTCATAATTTCCAGCTTCAAAGAACACCGTTTTTGCTATTTCAAGGGAGCATTGCATCATGTCCCATTACTTTTCACCCCTTCACATCCAGGAATATTTCAATTTTTTTCCTCTAAAAATTGGTTAATTCTTTTCCTCCAAAAATTGATTAATTTTTGTCATACAAAAATTGATTAATTTAAACTTTTAATTAATTAAAAACAAAAATATGAAAATTTTGTTTCCATTGTCGTGCCTGGAAAAATTTGTCCATTACGCCTGTTCTCTTATTTTTTTCATCGCCTTGAAAAATAAGGGTTGGCAGGTGACTTGACCGTACATGGGAGCATCTGTTACTCTCTCCGCGAAGGCAAGAAAGACAAATCGTCGCGAGGAAAATCACGTCGCGATACAAGACGCTCATGCTCATTTCCGGTGTTAAAGTAAGGATCTTTGCCACGGACGAGGATAACAAATCCTCGAAACTTTCTCACTGTCTTCGGTGAAGACGAATCGTGAGCTTTGTGGTAATAAAGTTACACGAGCACAAAAAAAAAAGAGAAAGAGTTCAACGAGTTTCGTTGCATCAAAGGACTCTGCAATTTGGAGACTAATAGCCAATTATTCTGACGTGTTTTAGGGGGGGGGGGGTTGAATAATATTAATATTTTCGAAAATCAATTTTTTCATTGGCTAGTTGAATAGCCAAATAGTTTGCATAATCTGACTTTTAGAATTCAGTTGCTCATCCATTGAAAATAAATCCCCTTAAACCACCACCCCCCTCAAGGCGGTATTCTGGTGTAGAATTTTCAAAAAAATCAATTTGTTTTTTTGTCATACACGGAGAGAATTTTATACGGAAAATTGCTATGTATCTTAGTACTGCGGTACCATATCGTCATTAGTATTAAAATTACTATGTATACATAGTAGTTTTACTACTAATGACGATGTGGTCATGTAGTTAAAATTACTATGTACATAGTAGTTTTTCTACTAATGTCAATGTGGCACCACAGTACTGAGAACATAGCAATTTTCCGTATAAAGTTCTCTCCGTGTATTAAAGTTTTGACCTTTAGAAACATATCCTCGACAAGAAATTTCTTAATTCCAATAGTTTATGTAGTTATAGCTATTTTAAGGACGCAGCAACTACGGTCATCACGTCGGAGCGTAACTTTAAGGGAGTATCTGGTCTAGAATTTTGGAAAAATCTTTTTTTTCGCATATTCTTAAAGTTTAGACCCTTAAGAATATATCCTCGAAAGGCAATTTTTTAGTTCGAATGATTTACGGAGTTATAGTTATTTCAGTGACGCAGCATAGACGTTTTTTCTCAAAACTACTTTTCTCAACATGGCTGACCTGATATCTCAAGTTCTACTTACCTGATTTACTTCAAATTTTTTACCAATCTTCAATGTTTATACATTGAAGATTGGTTAATCTCTATCTCCGCTATACCATTTATGTATCTTAATTATTTTTTTTTACTATTATAAAAAAATTAAAAACTATATGAAAAAGTGTCGAAAAACGCCTTTTTTAATTCAGACAGCCGCCATTTTGCGATTTTTTTTCCTTTTTGTCTGAGGTAGGGTTAGAACGACATTCTTACTAATTAAGAATCTTTTTTTAAATGTTTTATCGGATGAGTAGAAGGGCTGCAATCGTGTCAGCCAACACACCCCTTTTTTTAACCCCAACTTTATCAGCTTATAACTCACTTTATTTTCGTTTTTTTTTCTTGATTTTTTTTTGTTTATGATCAAAATATTAATAAATTTGTTGTAAGAAAAAGAATGGTAAAAATATTTTTTGTTTTTTTTCTTCATCGAGCTCGACAAAAATGTACGCCTCCAGACTAGAATATCGCCTTAAATCACGTTCTACTTTTCTTCGTGGACTCTTCCATTGAGTAAGCAGATTTTTAACTTCCATCGTATTTGCAAAAATTGGCCATAAATTGTAATTTCGAGTTAGAAAGGAGTCATCACAAGAACTCGATGTTGGTCATAAAAAGTAGTTACAGGCTCTGATCTTTAGAGTACATTGCAAAATAGTCAGGCGAACGATTCAGCATGAGAGGCAAATAAAAATGTACATCGGGGTGTTGGAATTTTCAGCGATACAACGAGCGGATAAAAAAGAAGATTAAGAGCGCGTTTTATAACAGCGTGCGGTAAAAAATGGCGGATCGGCGAGATGGTTCTAGTCGGAGAGGCTACTGGTGGTTAATCTGGGGATGAGGACGAAGAGGATATAAAAACGAAGAGGGAATAACTGATACGTGAAACTACGAAAAAATACACGTACACACGCATACGGGGGTGTCTGTTACGAGTTTGATATTCGAAAAGGATCAAGAGAGAGTAAAAAAAAAAAGTTTGCCGAGGATGAAACGAGAGACCCGGAGGCTGCGTAGTTGTTTGGTCAATGTCAGAGCCACGATGGGAGATCATCGATAGTGACCCCTCGGTTATTCCATCGCCATGATACTGCGCGTTATCGAAATATGCACCCCTTATTCACTGAGAGAAGGTCTCTGCATGAAAATGTGGGCTAAGATGGATCAGCAAAGCGTTGGGATCGATGAAGGGTGAAAATTTCTGAAAACATCTAAAATTCAAATATCCAATTCCTTCAGATTTCCAATTGAATTTTAGGGCTGAAAATAATATTCCAGAAAGACTCGATTGAGTCACGAAAATTTAAGAATTTCGAATTTCTAAGAATATCCCCTTTTGTACATAAATTAAGGTAGTACTGTGACAGCAGGGTGGCAAATAATGCATTACTTTTTTTTATGCATTTGTATTATCATTAACATTTAATGGTTATTGGAAATAATTTTCATTAACCATAAAAAGTTAATGGTTAATGGAAATTATTTACATGAACTATTAAAATTTAATGGTTAATGGTTAATGAAAATGCAATTGCATTATAAAAAGTAATGCATTATTTGCAACCCTGCCCATTACAATGTAGTGTGTAATAGAAAAAATTTCCATTACCCATTGCAATGTAATGTGTAATGGACAAGACTTCGATTGCAATTTTAGGAATGGAAAAATATAGATGAATAAATTATTGCAGTTTTGCATTACATTTCATTGACTTAGGACTTAGATTTTTAGGATTATAATATAGATGCTTTTTAGAATTTAAGGTGAGTATCTAAGTCCTAAGTCAATAAAATGTAATGCAAAATTGCAATAATTTATTCATTTATATTTTTCCATTCCGAAAATTGCAATCAAAGTTTTGTCCATTACACATTATATTGCAATGGGTTATGGTAATTTTTTCTATTACACACTATATTGTAATGGGCAGGGTTGCAAATAATGCATTACTAGTTTTAATGCAATTGCATTTTCATTAACCATTAAAAAAGTAATGGTTAATGCATTATTTTTTCATTAAAAATCTCGCAACCCTGTGTGACAGGTTCAATGTAAAAAAAACATCTTAAGAATATACTGTAAAAGTTTCGGACCGAAATTTAAAATATTTTTGAAGTTATAGCCAAAGGAAGAGAACAATTCACTAATAAGTTATTGTTAAAAATGACTAATTACTACGGTTTGGCAATCACCAGAAACTGTAAATCTCTCAAAGAAATGAAGAGAGCTTTGAGATAACTTTCAGGAAACGGAAGGATTGCTCTGTGCACCAGGCATAGCTGATTAATGTAAGTATAATTTTTTTATACAAAATCTGTCGTCAAAACTTTAAACGCGTTTTTCTCGAAACTACGTTTTCGAAACTTCGGGGAAGCACTGACTAAAAACTATTCAACCGATTTGACTAAAAAATTTACCCAATATTTTAGACACACACAGCTAAAAACCTAAGCTTTAAAACATTCAATTTTTTAATAATAAATTAATTTTTTTAAGCAATTTATAAAAAAAAAAATCGATTTCGAAGACCTTTTTGTTCACAACTCCGCCATTTCGGTTTTTTTTCTTAAAATATACAAATTATAGGTTACAGACCTAGAATTAAGGGTACAAAATAATAACCTCTTTGGATTATTGATTTCAGATGACTACGGAAAGCTGTGTGCTTCCCCGAAACAAGTCACCTTTTTGTCGAGGACTCCACTTTGACGTACAAAATTATGAACAAATTCATGTAAAATTAATTAAAGAACATTTTTTTTTGTACTCTTCAAGATGCAAATAACAACATGTAAACATTTCAAAACGATCACATTCTATTTTGTTGTTTAAAAAAATTAATGAAAAAACGTCGAAATTTCGGTCGTCACATTGAACCTTAATCCTAAATTAAGAAAAACTAAACTATGCTTGGGCTAAACGATTTTGAACACAGATTCTGAACATTTCGAATACAAAAATTCCTCCACTTTTTTATTGATCAAAGTTTCCTTATGGGGATGATAAACCGATCGAGATGAATTGAAGGTAATTGGAATCGATATTGATATCGATTGAAGTGAAAATATTGACAAATGTTGGTTGGTGGTTCGTGACAGACGGGGACACCGAAGTTATGGGAAAGAGGGTCGGTCGAGGGATGAATTACGCGAGGGGGATTGGAAGGACGAATTCGAGATATTTATATCGAATAAAGAGGAAAACTCGAGAGGGAATAGCGTAGGGGAGAAAGTGCCGCCGGGGTGTTATTATAGGGGCTGTGCTTTAGAAAATAAAACGGATCTCATCGATCCCTCCCATGTTTGTATATAGTGAATCAAGAGCGATAAAGGGAGAGCGAGCGAGCGAGAGAGAGAGAGAGAGAGAGAGAGAGAGAGAGAGAGAGAGAGAGAGAGAGAGAGAGAGAGAGAGAGAGGAGAGAGAGAGAGAGAGAGAGAGAGAGAGAGAGAGAGAGAGAGAGGACGAATGGTAGAATGATGGAATGGAAGAATGAAGAATACCATCCGGGCTTGTTTGCTCTTGCCTAGCGGGCTATTTCGTTCTGTTGGAAAAACAATCGGGCTCTAATAGCGAGCGATTTGTCGCCCCGCATATGGCGGATCCTGGAAGGTGCCCGTGAATTTCTCGCCCTTCTTCTACCTCTGGCTCGTGGAAAACCCTCTCGGGCAGAGCGGAACAACGCGTACAAGACCCAAGAGTATATACGATCACCAGGACCGTTTGTACAATAAAATGTTGGCGAAATAAATAAAGAAAAAAAAACTCACTTGCAAGCCACCCCGTTGCAAAGTCTCGAGGGAAGCTAAGCCCAAACTGGAAAAAGACGAGTCTCCCTTACACTGAGAAAAAAAAATGGTTGAATGAACTAAATCTTTAGTTGCATACGCACGACTAAATATTTATTGGGTCTAACTAAATAATTAGTTCCTTGAATAATTCTGCGTTTCAGTTGACCAAAATATGATACAGGCAAAAAAATTTGGGTTTGTACAACTAAGTATTTAGTCGTGCGTATGCGACTAGAGATTTAGTTCATTCAACAATTTTTTTTCTCAGTGTACCCATTGCAGCGTGGTCCGCTCTCTCTCTCTCTCTCTCTCTCTCTCTCTCTCTCTCTCTCTCTCTCTCTCTCTCTCCGGGGTGTTTTCCACCCTTAACACGTAAAATCCACCTATTTTCCTTCGTAAGACAGCAAGAGGTGGAAGAAGGTAAGTGAGCACGTAATTTTGGACGTATGACACAGTT
The DNA here is from genome assembly GCA_946863875.1 of Alloplasta piceator. Classification (NCBI taxonomy): domain Eukaryota; kingdom Metazoa; phylum Arthropoda; class Insecta; order Hymenoptera; family Ichneumonidae; genus Alloplasta; species Alloplasta piceator. The sequence continues at coordinate 5,827,061 of OX333074.1, forward strand.
TACTCCATTTTGCTTCCTCATAGAGGAAGCTTTGTTTTCGTGAAAAATTTTGTTTTCGTGGTTTTCATGTCAGTATGTTCAAAATGTCCTAAAACATCGAGAAATCATATTTTGAAAAAATGTCCGGATGTATGTATATTAGACCGATTCAAAAAAAGCGACTATTTTTTGTTTTTCGAAGAAACGCATTGAATACCTTCGGGAAGGTGAAAAAAGATGCCTGTTAAAATTAGAGCTCTTAATAAAAATATTTAGAGGTCCCTCTTCGCATATTTTTATTTCCTATTTAAATAACACGGGAAATTTTTTTTTCAAACTTTGACATTTAATATCTCGGCTTCAAGTCAATGCATCAAAATAAACGATACATATTCTTGTAGAGAATTGAACGCTCTACAAAAAAGATCTCTTATGATTTTTCGATAAACTCACTCCTTCAAAAGTTTGAGTTTTAAACTTGAAATCGCGTTTTTAAAAGGGATTGTAATTTTTTATTATTTTAAAAATATTTTTGTTTCAAAAATCTATCTATTCAACAATTTTTAAGACTAGTCCGATCGTGGGACCTCAATAACTACAATTTTTTTCGATTTTTGAAAATAAATTTTTTTTTTAAATAAATAATTATGAATACCAATTTTTTGTTACTGTATAGTATTTTTTAAATCATTTTGAACTAATTTGGACACTTTCTCATTCAATTATTCCAATGAGCAACGGAAACGAATAGGCAAAGGAACATTCTAATTCAGGAAATAATTTTCAAAAATCGAAAAAAATAGTAGTTATTGAGATCCCACGATCGGACTAGTCTCAAAAATTGTTAAATAGATAGATGTTTGAAACAAAAAATAAAAAAAAAATAAAAAATGACAATCACTTTCAAAAACGCGATTTAAAGTTTAAAACTTAAAAAACTAATTAAAAAACACGTCGAATATTTTTGTTGTATTTTTTTCTGAAAATGCCATAAAAAAATAAAAATTTTGAAAAAATAACTTTTAATTTGGACCATTATTGAAGAAGTTATGACCAAAATACCAAAAAAGAGCGTTTTTTTTGTTAATTTAATATCTTTTGAACGGGTAATAAAAAACAATATCAAAATTTAACAGGAAAGGTCTTTTGATGGGTACTCAATAATATTAAAAAAATGAGGAAATAAAAAAAAAAGTTTTTCAAACTGTCCGATTTGAGATGGAATGCCCCATATATTTTCGTGGCATTAAATTTACAAGGATTGATTATTAAACAGCATTTGTACAAAGTCTGTAATTCATGAATACAATGGACAGCATGGGTTAGCGCAGCGAAGAGCAGCTGAGGTCAGTTTGGAAAGTGCAGCTCGATAAATTCAGGTATAGTATTTTTTTACCGGATTAAAAGAGAGCTCACTGGTCTGCGTGTGCTTGCGAGGGAGTATGCGTATTATTTCTTGATGTATAGTTCGATCCTGAATCGATTTTATACACCGAAGGTGTATAAAAGGCACACTTACAGCTCTACCATTTATTTCCTTACCAAAAATACCATCTCTACCACAATAAAATACTACTGTAATATCACTATCAACTATCTGCCAAATAAAGAAGCGTTTCAATAATCCTATCAACAACCCCCCATAATAATGACCCCCAAATAACAAACCTACCGAAATAAATCTCCACCAAATGATAACCCTCTCAATAAATATCTCTATCACAAAATCACAAAAGTAGACTTTTTTTTCGTCGAAAAGAAAAATTTCAGGATTTTCGTACCACGACTTTGATGATTACCCAAACCTTCGACAATTCATTTGATGAAAATCGAAGAATATTTTTATGAAACAAATTTCAAAATGTTCTAAAAATTAAAAAGAAACCTTTAGGTAATTTTCGTAACTTTCCAGTGAGCGAGCTAATTTTTTATACCAGATAATAAAGACGTTTTGGTACTAAATTTTTAAAATATGTATGGTTTAAGGAGTTTATCGTATGAAATCTATAACTTTGAAGGAATGCTTATAAATGCTTGAACTTTATTAAACTTGCAGCTATCGATTTGAAATTTCTGCCAGAAGCACGAGTGGGGCTTTTGAAAAATTCTGTCTCATAACGTCACGTTAAGACGAACGTCGATCGTGAAAACAGGAAAAATATTAAGTTGTGTACTGAAATAAATAGCGGAGTCGAGGTATGGGCGAACTCCTGGTGATAACGCACGTTATACCGCAGAAATTTATTATCACAATTTATATCCAACGCGCGCTTTCATTCACTATATCATGACGCTCATAAAAATTTAATAGATTATAACGTTTATGTGTATCGTCGATGATTCGACGGATTATGATGCGGAACCGTGAAGAAAAATGGAATGAAAATATTGCTATGATATATTTTAAGTTGGCGAATGAATAATATCGCTTGTTAAATGGACGAAGAATGATAACGATAAAAATTATGAGAAATCGAATTTATGATACATTTTCCCATCAAATTGTGAAATAAAAATAATTAAGAATTGCCATTTCGACTAATATCGATATAATTTTTTTTTTGAAAAGCCCCAAGTGATAAGAGCACTATCAAATTTGTGCAGGATAGCTTAACGATGGTTTTTCAATCTCTTAATCTAGTTAAAAAAAATAGTATACGTACGACCACCCGTAGTAAAAAACTCCATTGAATCGCCAATGGCAACCAATGGTCCTCATACGACTCCATTGGACAATGAATGGGGACCCATTGAGATTTCCGCATTTTTCAATGGCGTATGCCATTGAAAATTTGATGGACCGAGCCATCAGCATTGCCCAATGGTGTCCATTGGAAGGCAAATGCTGATGAACGAAATGATCAGCTTTACCCAATGATGTCCATTGGGAAGTAAATGCGGATGAACTGAATGATCAGCATTACCCAAAGATGTCCATTGGAAACCGCGTCGCGTTTGTTCCGAGACTTGGCGCGAGATGTCGCAGGACGGCAACCCGCTGAACTCCCATACGGATTATGCGAAGAGTATGCTTATCTAGACGATTGTGAGCACGGAATATTAGCAGAAGTCGGTGTCCAAAAAATCCATGCAAGGAGTTCTTGCCGACTGATGCCCATGGGATAATCCCTATTCCGTTTGAAATGGGGAAGTCAATCCTCATTGGAAAATCCCTATTCGATTTTAAATAAGGAATTCAATGGCGAAAATGTCCTTGGGCAATTGGGCATTCATCTCCATTGGTTATTTTGGCAATGGGGAATGAATGGCGATTTTTCAATGGTGACGAATGGAGTTTTTTACTATATAAAAGAATCTCAATTGATTATCGCCATTTATTCCCCATTGCCTACAAAAACCAATGGAGATGAATGCCGAATTGCCTATGGGGATTTTCTTCATTGAATCCCCATAGGATAATCCCCATTCCGTTTCAAATGGGGAAGTCAATCTTCATTGGAAAATCTTCATTCGATTTCAAATGGGGAATTCAATGACGAAAATCCCCTTAGGCAATTCGGCATTCATCTCCGTTGGTTATTTTGGCAATGGGGAATGAATGGGGATTTTCCAATGGCGACGAATGGAGTTTTTTACTACGGGCAGGGTTGCAAATAATGCATTACTTTTTTTAATGGATTTACATTTTCAATAACCATTAACTCTTATTGATTAATTGAAATAATTTCCATTAAGCATTGAATGTTAATGGTTAATGAAAATAATTTCCATTAACCATTTAATGTTAATGGTTAATGGAAGTTTTTTCCGTTAACCGTTAGATGTTAATGTTTAATGTTTATTTCCATTAATATATAAGAGTTAATGTTTAATGAAAACTATCTCCATTAACCATTTAATGTTATTGGTTAATGAAAATTATTACAATTAACTATAATGCTAATGGTTAACGGAAATTATTGCCATTAACAATTGACATTGAATTTAATTAAAATGGTAGTAATCGATTGGTATTATTCTGGGTCACAATGACCCAATGGTACTAACTGTAACTAGCCGTTACATATTTACGTTACAATATCAGTAGTTAAGTAAGCGAAATATCAATGAGGAACTTTGAAGATTCGTAAAGCCGATCAGCAGCGGACTGGTTGACTAATTGATTTAGGATCAAATAACCGAAAGATCAAATTTAGAGACAGAGAGAGAGAACGATGTGAGAGTTGGAAAACGTTTCTTCGTTGTCCTACTTCAAGCGCGTTGGGACCAAAACTGCAAAGAATTGCTGAATAATCGATTACGATCATTTTAATTACATCAAATGTCAACAGTCACTGAAAATAATTTCCATTATCCACTAACATTAAATGATTAATGGAAATTATTTTCATTAACCATCGACACGTAACGGTTAATGGAGATAATTTTCATGAACCATTAACTCTATTGATAATTGAAAATAACTTCCGTTAACCATTAACATTTATTGATTAATGGAAATTATTTCCATTAATCATTTAATGTTATTAGATAGTGGAAATTGTTTTCATTAGCTATTACATTTTAATGGTTAATGGAAATTCCATTAGCCATTAAAAAAGTAATGATTAATGCATTACTTAATGCATTACATCAAATTCATCATACAAAGGACTGCACCCTCCACAAACCCCTTAATAAACCCCCAGGATAAATAATTCAAAAATATTCTTGCCTCAGAAAAATCTGTGGAGGATTTCAGGATCTATATGGAATTCTCAATTGAGACATCGAATTTTCTGGAGTGTAAAGTGGAATTCCACGAACTTCCATACTTCACGGTACCATTGTTATCATCCCCTCGTCATATATACGTGCACGAGAGTATGTTTTTCACTGCGATAACGATTCTCTGGGTTCTCCTGGGTATCTTCAACCCTTGAGGTACAAAATAATAATTTACAGCAACGTGTGTACTCGCTGTAAGTTAATACCATTGGTGTTCCCTACAAAGGGGCCAAAGGGGGTTGGGGGTTGATAAGGTCGAAAGGGCCTCTATCGAGAGGTCAGCTGGTTCAGCGAAAAGGAAGCCCGATTCTGGCTTAAGGAGTAGAATAATTCGGTGTCGAAAATTGAGATGCGATAGTTAAAAGCGTTATCTCTCTTACACCGCGTTAACTCGCATTCTCCGAGCGCGATTTTCCGAGGGCTGAGCCTTGAGAAGGGCTGAGAAGGACGAGGGAGTCTCGGATATACTACTCGGACGTGAACCCGGAGGGTTGCGATGTGGAGGCGTTGAGGGAACGATTTTAGGTACACTATCTACTCTTGTCAGTGCACGAGTCGGTAGGGGTTGGGATAGTGCACCCTCGAGCAGGTGAGCGCTCGAGCATGCACATATATAAGGTAAGGTAGGTAAGGTAGGTAGGGTGTTCCGCCCTAATGGCGCGCGGGGTTGGGCAGCGTCGAGGTGGAAGCGCCAGCGAGGGTTGGCTTTAACAAGCGATGCTATCTCTCCGAGATGAATGCCCTCCCCTCCGCGCTCTATATTCTCCTCAAATAACTCCCCTCTTTATCCGACAAAACGAGTGGGTGAAGACTCATCTTCTCGCACAGAAGCCGATTGTATCGCGACGTACAGAGACTGCGCGCGTTATCGAAACCAACGACCCTTGTACAGCGAGCTTTCTCCAAGGGAATTCGGGCTAAAATGGAACAGTTGGGAGAGTAGGTTAGCAGCAGTTAAGGGTGGCTTAAGAGCCGTTAAGGGTTGGTTAGTTGCAATTAAAGGTGGATTCGACCTAGTTCCAACTGAAAGGATATTTAATTTTGATGTTTCGACGGTTTCTTGAAATATACGAAGCATTCTTCATCAACTGGGCCACTTTTTTTTTCCAACCTCTCCAATTTTTTTCAAAATATACCAGTTTGACATATTAGTCAAAAAGAACGTCAGGGATTTTTTTAGATTCCGTTCAGGATTTTCAATTTTTCATTACGAACACTGTATCTCAAAAAATATTCATAAAAAAAATATATATGTAAGAATAAAAACTTTTTTATTTTTTCCGCGTTTTCGAAAAAAATCAAAAACATAATTTTTCTGCAATGAGAAAATTGAAATTTGGCTGAAAAGTGAGAATAATTTTTTTTAAACCTGATAACACACTTTAGATTTCGATACAAATTTTACAGGATGTCTGTCGTTGGGTAAAGAGTCTGCGAAAAAAATTTCAGAATGGTACCTGCGATGGTTACGATGAAAAAAAATACAAACCCTGCCAAATCTATATGCGGTTATAAGATTCCGCAGGGTTTTTATTTTTTTTCATCTCAACAATTGCAGGTACAATTCTGAAAAAAATTTCGCAGACTCTTTACCCAATGGCAGACATCCTGTAAATTTTGTACCGAAATCAAAAGTGTGTTATTAGGTGTAAAAAAATGTTCTCATTTTTTTGCCAAATTTTAATTTTCTCAATGCAGAAAAATTATGATTTTGATTTTTTTCGATAAAGCGGAAAAAATGAGAAAGTTTTTATTCCTATGTTTTTTTTGTTTGATGAATATTTTTTTAGATAAAGTGTTCATAACGAAAAATTGAAAATTCTGAACAAACGCCTATAAAAATCTTTAAAAAGTCACAGACGTTCTTTTTGACTAATATTTAAAATTGGCAGATTTAAAAAAAAATTCGAAGAGTTTGAAAAAAAGTGGCTCAGTTGATGAAGAATGCCTCGTATATACTACACGCGAAAAGTTTCCGGACAAAACTTCAAAAAAGGTCTGGAACGTTTTTTATGCCATTTCGCCGGAAGGCAACGTAGACTAATTTAACAAGCGGCATTTTAAAGGGGAAGAATTCAGCTTCATTTTGTGATTTTTCAATTATTTTTACAAATTGTTTTTAGATTTGGACTCTATTTTAAAAACAGCTGTTTTTCGCCTTTTTCCTCTCTCTTCAGGTGCACCCATCTTCTAGAGGATTTTTTTTGATACGTTTTTACGATTGGGGAAAGTTTGAGCTCCAATTTCCATTTTTTTAAACTTTGAGCGATTTTTTTTCCAAAGTGATTCTGTTTTTTGCGAAAGAAGAGGAAATTTGAAAAATCCCGTATAACACGAAAACAAAGAAGATTCATGAAAAACTTCAAGAGAGCAAAAAGTTGCGTCTGTTTTTGTTGAGTTCAGAGGAATTTTTTCAGATTTTTTTTCAACTTTGTTTTCTCATGTTGAGGATGGAAAAAAAATTAGGGAAAAAATTTGAAAAAAATTGCAAAGTGTTGAAAATGGTGGGGGGGGGTCGAAAACCCGACTAGCAAATGTTCCGACGGGCCGAAGTCCCGAATTTCACGACGACGAACCGTTCGAATAACGAAGGATCAAAATTACGAACGCCGGAAAACAGAAAGCGAAGCCCCGCCCAGCGCATCTCTCTCTCTCCTACACATGGGGCACGCATAAGCGGCGCTCCCGTCGCAGTCTCGGCTTTCGGTTTTCCGAGCGTTCGCATCTTTGACCCTTCGCTATTCGAACGTTTCGTCGTCATGAAATTCGGGACTTCGGCCCGTCGGAATATTTGCTAGTCGGGTTTTCGATCCCGCCCCAAAATGGTCAAGTACAGTATTTTCCTTTCTTGGAATTTTATGAAAACAACTTGTAAAAATAATTAAAAAATCAGGAAATGAAGCTGAATTCTTACTCTTTAAAATGCCGCTTGTTAAATTTAACAAGCGGCATTTCATTATATTTAATTAATCAACGTAGACTAATTAGTCTACGTTGACTTCCAGCGAAATGGTATGAAAAGACGTTTCATACCTTTTTTGAAGTTTTGTCCGGAAACTTTCGCCGGTAGTGTAAATATCAGAATATTCTGTGGAAGTTATTAAGTCCATTCAATTGAAATTAGTTTGTTGAAAGGTATTTCATTTATGTTTATATTCAACTCAAAACTTTTTTCCAAAGCCTATTCTATTAAATACTGACATTTCTAAAGTTGGTGACCACGTCAATTAAAATTCTTTGAATTTAAGATTTTTTTGTCCCAAAGTAATATTTTTTTCAAATTGTTATTTATCGACAATATTTGGATGTTTTTTCCGTTCAACGGTTTCATATTTTTGCCAGGCATTTAATGTTTCCAAATCAGAATAATTACGAAATTTTGAAATTATCAAAATTGCGATTTTCCAAATATATCTCAATTTGACAATGTTCCATTTAGCCCCAACTACTTCTTTTCACCTAACATTTTCCAACTACGTCGAAGATGAGAAACTTGGCGAAAGGCGATAAAGTGTGGACCTTAACATATTGAAACGGTGGAAGACAATACTGCGGATGGAAAACAATGATGCTGCAGGCAGTTGGAGGAAGTTGAAAATTTGGTGGATTGAGAAACGAGCACCTCACTTAAATATTCGTAAAGTTCTCCAATTGGATCCTCAATCCAGAATTATTCAGGGTATGTCTTGGTTGAGAATACAAAGTATTCGCTGAAAGTATGATGAATTTTGGAAGGGCCTGGACCAAAATTAACAATTTTACCCAGCAGGAAATCATTGCACCCAGAAAAAAGATCTATAAGTACATTTAACTAAATCCTAGTCAAGCAAAATAAATTTTTTTATTTGTAGGCCAGCCTAATACAACTCTATTCATGTCAACGAATTTTTTTTTTTTATGAACGACCTACTAGGAAAATATATTGCGATCTAATAAATTTTTATTTAATATTAATAAATATTATTTCAAACCGAAGAAATATGTATTTAAATGAAATAATTTTTTTTTTAATATTTACACAATATATATTTTTAGACATTTCAATCTTTGACTGTATAGCTACACATATGAAGTTTACAATTTCGTAAAGCTTCGTCTTTTCTTTAACAGAAGGGAAAAAAACCCTTTTTTATGGGAATCCTTTTCGGGGATTCGACCATCTTGCGTTTTGTCGCAATGTTCAATGTATAAAATATCCATACTGAAAAATAAGGATATGAAACATTATTTTTTGACTTTTTAATCTTCTTTTATTCATACTTTTCATTATTGCGACATACACTTTTGGATTTTGCTTTACTATACCTATTCCTTAGAACTTAACTAGTATATTTATGTGTTTGTTTTATCTAATGTTGTTGATTTGTTAAATAATAATACTACTTTTGTTCAGGTTGAAAATTGAAAAAAATACCTCGGAAAGGATATAGGCGTTGAGAGGCAGGTTCGCTTGTGCGAGAGGTAGCCACCTGGCGGATTTTTGAGGTACTGACAAATCTGCAGATATGATCGGATGAGATTACGGATGAATAGATATCTAGTAACAACGAATAGAATTTTTCTTAAACGCCTGTTTTTCGATGACAGGTAATTCAAATAAATAAATATAGTGGAAGTAAATATCACCCAAAATTGGATGGAAAGAAAATTTTCTTTATAGTAACTAAAAAATCATCAAACAAACGATTATAAGTACCTACGACTAGATCTTTGTTCTGGGTGTGTGCAAAAGTCTGTCGAAGGTATTTTGTTATTTTTCCAAATATTGTCTCGACGTTTCGAATTTTTTCCCGGCAGAAGGTGGTGAGTTAGAGAAAATGAATAACGATTGTGAGCTTTTTTCGCGAGCTTTTCCTTGCCAAAGGGAGGGAAGACAAACGCGGTGAGATTATGAGGTAGATGTCTCCTCATTTCGGACAGTCGGTGGAACCTTAACCGTGGGGAGTCATTAATCTTTTTCCCTCTCTCTCCCTTTTGCAGACCCGAAGTTGCTCATTTCGCACATCGCGCATGTATGTATGCACAAAAGTCTCACGCATGTCCGAGTGAGCGTTAGTTTTTGCGCACACATCTCGGCTCAGGCGCGGGAACTCGTCGCTCCCATTCAGCCTGCGAGGTAATTAAACCGCGAATAAATAAGGACGGGGCGTAAATCCAGGACTTTTCTCTGTCTCCCTCTCCTCCCCCCTCTCTCTCTTTATCTCACATTTTCGCATAAAAAAGGTGAGAGAAAAAACAATTAACGAGCTACTGCGGCGCGCAGTCGAGCTTTGCAAGCCGCGAAGCGCTGCGGCTTTGTTTCCATCGCACATTTTAAAAAATGTAGATTGAAAAAAAAAAATTAGTCTCGAGTAAACTATATATTGGCACTCAAGCTTTTCTCAAAGATCTACTTAGCCTACAATCACATCTACAAAGTATAAAATCCGAAAAATAACAAGGATGTGATTTTTTGAAAATTGATTTTTGGGAATCAGAAGATTTTTTCACTAAATAATTTTAAAATATTTTTTACGGAGAAGATAAATTCTTTATTGATCAAAAATGATTTTAAATGTCGAAATGTTTCATGAAACTTTTGAAAAGACTTTTTTCATTGGGGCTGAGATTTTTTTTTTTTTTAATTAGCCTTTTCTGTCCATTATAATGCAATTTCTACGCTTAAGGGGGAACGCCACTGTGACAGGACCAAAAATAGCGAATTTTCGGAATTTTTTGTTGTCAATAGGGATGATTAGCTGAGGATCGAACGAGAAGCAATTTATTAAGTATTATATCCAATAATATTCATATCAATTTTTATTGAAAAATATTAAAAATTGATAAAATTATTACCATAAACGTAATTACATAATAAAAAAAGTGACTTCTCTTGGTGGCAGCGATACAGCAATGAAAAATAATTTGAAATCAAAAATCAAAAATTATTTTCAATCTACACAACACTGACTATCGTTAAACGCAGCCATTTTTTTAAAGTAATTTTTTTCACGAAATGGCGCTCATTTGAATTTTTTTTCTGTTTTTGACCTTCTTTTTTCAAAAAGTCTTAAAACATAGTATTTTTCAAAATTTTAAAAATTACTATTTTACAGAAAAATTACTATTTTTACAGGAACAGGTAGTCCCAAACAGAGTTGTAAATAATGCATTGCTGAATTCATTACCCATTACACTGCATAATTTGACATGGATAAGTGTACAATTACAAAATACAAAAGTAATGTGTAATGGATACATGTGCCATTACAAATAAAAAAGTTATGTGCAATGGATGAGTGCTGCATTACAAATTACAATTGAAAAAAAGTAATTGGTAGTGGAGAATATTCCATTACAAATTAGTGTGTTTCTACGTCAATTTGGAGCAGATACTATTTTGCTCAGAGGTAAGTCTATTAATTTTTCAATGCAAAATAATTTTTGTGTATCAAGTTTTTGTTAACTTTACTATTGTAGTGGTTAATGTATGAACAGTAATTTTTTGGAGTAATTTTTACTCCATTGTTGTGAAAATAAAAATTCAAGAATGGAGTAAAAATTATACTAAAAAATCACTGTTCATACATTTGCCACTAAGATAGTAAAGTTAAAAAAAACTTCATATGCACAAATTATTTTAATTGAACAATTAATAGACTTACCGTTGAGTAAAATAGTACCTACTTGTAGAAACACACTAATTTGTAATGGAATATTCGCCACTACAGATTACTTTTTTTTGCAATTGTAATTTGTAATGGAGCACTCATTTATTACACGTTTTTTTTTTAATCCGTAATGGCACACGCAACCATTACACATTACTTTTATTATTCGTAATGAAACATGCATACATTGCACATTACTTTTTTTATTTGTAATGGAACATGCATCCATTACACATTACTATTTTCATTTGTAATGGAACATTCATTCGTTACACGTTACTTTTGTAATTTGTAACGGAAAACTTATCCAATACACATTGTTTAAAGTAATGGGTAATGCATTACTTTTACATTACTATTTTCACAATTCTGATCCCAAAGGACTGACTGTTCTTCCTTTGGGTATATCTCGGTCAATTTTTGAGATTTTGAGTTAAAAATTTGTCTACATATTTTCGAATATATGAACTTTAAGAAAATGGAAAAAAAATTCTATTTTTTTTTTCGTCTCAGTGGCGTGCCCCCTTAAACTTATGTCCAAGTTCTAGTTATCCTGGTTCTGATTTTTTTTCATCCATAATGGAAAAAGTCCCATAAGTAATTAACGAGGTCCGGGCATAATTAATCAGAGGCATTCTGACGACATTTACGTAGAAAAAATGTTAGAGAAATATACATCAGGAATAATGAGAAGATTTGTGCTATCTCTGTGCATTCGAAACGAGCTTCCCCGGGGAATTCCTTTTTTTTCTTAATTTTTCCATCAACGACAATAGAAATGCATCGGCACAGATGAGAGCGAGAGCTGAAAATATAATGCTGACGAAGCTTATGAAAGCTCGAAGGGAGAGAAGGAGGATGAGCCACGGATACCGGGATTTCAAGCTTTCCAGAATCTTCCCCGGTATTATGTCGTCACGAACGAGCGGTAATCCATTGAATCCCGATGGAATCGTGGATCTGAGGCACTTGCGACAACTATATACGATGTTGGTAGCGAGGAGCAAAAGTTGATATAATGCAGATGAGGAAGATGACTAAGGCGACTGAAATAAGTGCTTTCTCTTATCCGAGACTTTTTTTTATGGGAATATCGACTTGAAGGGACGAACGATCAATGCAGAGAGAAGAAGCTTTTCCATAAATGGACTATCAATTATTTGTCGCACTTCAGCTTTTCATCGTTGACGACAGAAATACTTAAAATATTTGATGGACTTGGTTTATGCCTTGCAAATCGATAAAATACGTATTAAAAGAGAACTCACTTCATGGAAACGACAATGGTTTATAGTTCAAACAAAAAGTAATAAGAGTTCAATTTATAATTATAGGGAAATGCTCATTAAAAAAAAAAAAGGAATTTTAAAATGTTGATTTTTCTTCAACGTGAATTTGAAAATTTCAAAAAATCCTGTTCTTATTTTTTTTTAATCGAATGTGTCTGTAATATTTCCCCAATGTTTTGAGTCGATTGGAACAAAAGTTACTAAAATGAATTGAAATAAAAGTTAATTTCGAAGACGATGAACGCAATTTTTCAAAAATTAATCCATCATCGTATTGAAATTTTGCACACTTCTTCAAAATATAATTGACTGACTGAATTGAACAGAACTTTTTGTTTTTAATTAAAATTAATTTTACAAGGCTTTACGTAGTGTGAATTGTACCAAAAATTGTTTTGCAAGCAACTGTGTTGAAAATTTACATTTAGACAAGAATTCTTCGTTCAATCACGAGCTTTACTAACAGCAAAAATTTGGTTTTTCAATTTCAGATAAAGCTATCATGAGTTATCCTGACCACCACCAATTTTTTTCGAAGGGCCTCAAGAAATTAGGTCCAGCCTCTGAATTTACCGAATTTTTCTATGAAAATTTCATAAAATATTGCATAAATGTTGCTCCTTTAAATACTCGAAATTGTGAATAATAATTTATCTAATTATTAATAAATTACTTAAATTTATTAATTAAGAATTTAAATTGATTCATTTAAATTTTCAAGATCAGTGCAAGGTATTAAATAAAAAAAATAACCAAAAATTAAATGTTGATCATGGATTTACACAATTTTTAAAAATTCAAATATTAATATTTTTGAAAAAACAAAAAATACCTTTCTGAAAATTTCAGAATTTTTTACGATCAGTACAAGGTATTATATAAACAAAATTGAACCAAAAATTTAATGTTGAACTTGGATTTCACGATTTTTAAAAATTGAAAATTCTCAAAATTCATCATTTTTCAAAATTTATTTTCGGAAAATTTTTTTTCTTCGTAACCTCAAGTATACTCTTTAAGACAAATTCAGAACAATTTTTCGTAACTGAAGTGTTTTCGTGATGTTTAAAAAATAAACTTGAAAGATATGAAAAATTGCGAAATTTTGAATTGTGCATAACTTTCGAAAAAAAACAATTTAATTTTTTTCCTTTGGTAGAACTTCGTTTTATTGAAAACGAAAACTTTTGACCAAATTTCATTGAAATTGAAAGGGTTCGATTCCAACTCTTGTTCGATTTGACATGGAATGACCCGAATATATTTAAAATAGAATGAAAAAAATGTTTTTTTTTTCCTTCGAAACCCACGCAAACCCTTGAAGGGTCAGTCTAGATACCGCAGTTTTTCTTCCCCAGTATCAAATTAATTTGTTCGATTATTTTCTGTGCTATGAATTTTTGTAATAAGTCGGGTTAAAGTGCTTTTTTTTTTCTCAGCGTATCCACGTCGGCTTCTACATGCAGAACTCCGTAATAAAAAGCGTCGTGCAGATGAAAAAAGGGAATGGGGGTTGGTGGGAAGAGGCTGTTCGGGGCTGAGAAGGAGAGTGAGTTGGGGGGGGGGGGGGGGTGAAAAAGTTGGCAATGCCGCTATCGCGAGCATGTATCTACGTGAGGAACGACCAGTTTCGTTTCGTCGTGTTGCCCGAGCGGAGGATCGTTTAATGGCGGTTATTAAGAATAATGAGTCTCTCTCGAACCTCAAAACGGATGGTATACAGGTGTGTGTCCATGTGTGTGTGTGTGTCTAGTCGCATATAGGGCATTCCACGTCAAATGACGCGGTCATCGGCCTAACCCTCTCGGATTTCGATGTCCAATGAATTGTGGATTTCGTTTGGTCCAAAATATGACCAGCAATTTTTAGGAATTTTTATTTTTTGAGGGTCGCCCGAGCTACCCCTAAAAAATAATTAAATTAAGGGAAATCATAAAGAAGGCCTTTTTTCAAATAAACGAAATATTTTTTCACAGAAACTAGGGCCCAAAACAGATATTTTCGTAATGGTTCGATAATGGGCCAAAAATAATTACTATATTTTTTTTTAATTATAATTTTTTTTTAAAATTTTCTTTTAATTATCCGTTTTTTTCAAATTGTCGAGGTTGATAATTTTGCGGAAAATGTTGTCGTTTCACTCTTGAGACAAGAAAAAAAATCAAGTTTCACTAGGAAAATATTCTTATTGTTGTTATTCTCACTACAAGAAACAATCAAAGTAAGAAATTATTTAAAAAAACAAACAAAGTTTTTTTTTTTTAAAAGGTTTTATTAGTTGTTAATAAAAAATAACTAAAAAGTTAAAAATAAAGCTATTCCGATTGGAAATAAGTTTTCAAAATAAAAACGTGTTACACCCTCTTTTTTCTCTTGCTGTTAAATGCTGTTAAAATGTGCTTTTATTTGAAAACTTATTTCCAATCGGAATAGCTTTATTTTTAACTTTTTAGTTATTTTTTATTAACAACTAATAACAGCTTGTTTGAAAAAAAAAAATTTTCGTTCGGTTATTTTTTACTTTTTAGTATTTATGATGTTAAATAACTAGTTTAGTATTTTATATGTATAATATTATATGTATAATAATAAATGTATATCTAGTTTCGCATAATTTTTTGCAAAAAAAATGTTTTGCAAAATTTTGTGCACAAAAATTGTTTTGCAAAATTTATTAGGCAAACTTATTTCACACAATTAATTTGCAACATTTTTCTGCAAAATTGAAGCAAAAAAATGTTTTCAGTAATTTTTTTGGAAAAAGACTGTTGCGCAAAATTTTCGTAGAGAAATGTTGTAAATCAATTGCTTAAAACCATTTTGTAAACAAAATTTGGCAAAACAATATTTATGCCAACAATTTTGCGAAACATTTTTTTTTTTCAAAAAATTATGCGAACCTGCGAAAAAATTTTTTCTGCAAATTTGCAAATTTTTCGTGATAATATTGCATTGTCATCCCATTTACATATGCATGACAAATTTTAACTCAATCGGAAACCGGGAAGTGGGTCAAATTTAACTTGCAAGATTTGATTACAGATAGATACCGGGACAGGTGAAACTAAATAAAAGCTTTTAAAAATAAAATTAAAATACAAAAAAAATAGTAATTATTTTTGGCCCATTATCGAACTATGACGAAAATATCTGTTTTGGGCTATCTGTGAAAAAAATTTCATTTATTTAAAAAAGCCCTTTACGTTTTCCCTCAAGTTAATGATTTCTTAGCTCGGGCAACCTCTAAAAAATGAAATACAAATTTC
Source organism: Alloplasta piceator (assembly GCA_946863875.1). Taxonomy (NCBI): domain Eukaryota; kingdom Metazoa; phylum Arthropoda; class Insecta; order Hymenoptera; family Ichneumonidae; genus Alloplasta; species Alloplasta piceator. Next base: position 5,842,973 of record OX333074.1, read on the forward strand.
TAAAAATTTGAGGTCATATTTTTGGCCAAACGAAACCCACGATTCACTGGACATCAAAATCCGAGGGGGTCACGCCGATGACCGCGTGATTTTACTTGGAATGCCCTATACATTATAAAGCGAGAGGAAAATATCAGTAGCAGGAGCATGTGCAGCTACATATTCATGAGGCTAAGTAATTCATGAGGCTAATAAGCTCTACTTCCGGTACGCCGGAAGCTAATGGCGTTTTTATAATCTCACCCCCTCCCCCCTTCACTCTCCTCGATTCGTGATAGTGATCCATCTTTTTTTTTCCCAAAGGCGTTCGATAATGGCGAACGTTTAACTTTCATTACGCGATTATGAAAATAAAAAAAATTCATCCCTCGATTACGGTCCATTGAAATTTTATGATCTCTCGTTGAAGCGATCAAAGAAAAAAAATTATGAAAAGCTCTTCACAGGTAAATGCAGATTCTAATGAAGAAATGATGGGATGAATATAATTCATTTTCATTTAAAAAAATGATAAGGGTTTTTTTTTAAGTGGAGTTATCATCCCTTATCTTTCTCGAGGAAATTTTCGTTTGCTTCAATAGCTAATTGATGCTGAAAATTAAAAAAAATTTTGACGAGGAATCATAGAAGCGTTGATGTGTGCTCCGCGCCGTCATTGTAATTAATTTTAATAAGTATATCATAATGGCGAAAAGCGAGGCTTTATTTTGTGCCTCCGAAAGGGAAAGAAGAATTGGGATCAGGGTGGGAAAAAAGACGTGCCCCTGAGGCGATGAATTAGTATAAAAAGTTTATATTATATCCATTATGTATATAATATATGTATTTATCGTACTTCTTAATTGGGTCATTAGCGTCGAAAATATGATAAATTAACCGGCGCCCGGGCTTTATTTGGCGAGATAAATAATGCGAAGCGAGAGGGGGCAAAAGGGAATGAAATTCATGAATCTCCGTTAAAGGAGTTGGAATAATGTCGGAGGTTGGCGAAAAAGAACCTCTACCGTCGAAAAGAGACGGATGCAAAATATATTTCCCTCGAACTTTGGGTTTATATCTAAGATATGAGGTATCCAGCCCGAGTGTGTGAATCCGTGACCTTGACCCTCTAGGATTTATTTGATTTTTTTTCATATGATTGCATTGAGTCGAAAATACACCCTCATAATTTTTTAAGATTTTTCCAAACATCCCTTATTAAAAAAAAAAATTGAAAAAATGCCATTTTTTTTAAATCTAAAAAAATTATGAAAAAACCATGATAATATATACAAAATTTCAAGCTATCACCCGTAGTGGGCAGATTTTTTTTTGTTTTACAAGCTATATCAACGTTCTCAAAATTTCAACAAATTCTCAAATAGCTCACCCTGAGCAGATACCGAATTAATTTGAGGACCAAAATAATTCAGTATCTGCTCAAGGTGAGCAATTTGAGAATTTTTTGGAATTTTGAGAACGTTAATAGCTTAGTTAAACACAGAAAAAAAATCTACCCATTACGGGTGCTAGGTTGAAATTTTTTATATATTAACACGGTTTTTTCAGAATTTTTTTAGATTACGAAAAATGGCGTTTCTTTTTTAAAAAATTTTTGTTGTTTTGAAAAATAGCTTGAAATTTTTTATATATTATCACGGTTATTTCAGAATTTTTTTAGATTTTCAAAAAATAGCGTTTTTTTCAAATTTTTTTTTTTAAATAAGGGATGTTTGGAAAAATCTGAAAAAATTATGAGACAAAAGTTTGGAAACACTCGCGCCGATTCCGTGTCGCACAAAAAGTTTCGGTGCTCTTTTAAAAATGAAGATATTTTGATTCGCCTAGCGGAGTTTTAAAGAGAAAATATTCAGCTTTATTTCGCGTTTCCCAAAAAAATTTTTGCGATTTTTTTTTAACCCGGTACGCTTTTTGAAACATGGTCGTTTTTTGGCTATTTCATGGCATTGTAATTTTGGCGCACGACCCATGAAATTTTTTTTTCAACTGTTTTTCGCATGGAAAACTAGTGGAGGGGAGTATTAGCTTCAATTTCGTTTTTTGAAAAGTTTCGTTCGATTTTTTTTCGCAAAAATACTTAATTTTTTGCAAAAAATGACCGTATTTATAAAATGTAACCTAACTCTAAAACTACTGAGTTTTTGTGAAATCACTAAGAGGGTAAAAAGTTGCATACAGTTCTTCTGAATTCAATCAAATTTTTTTGATTTTTTTTCAAGAATTTTTTTTTCCTAATTTTTCCTGCAAACGAGATATTTTTTTATCTTAAACAATCGGGTCTCTTACCTCATCTACACGGCTTTTTCATTGAAAAACCTCATCTGCATGGCTTTTTCATCGAAAAAAACGTGTAGATGAGGTAACAGACTCGATTGTTTAGGATGAAAAAATATCTCGCTGAGAGGAAAAATTAAAAAAAAAAAAAAAAATGCTGGAAAAAAATTCTGAAAAAATCTCATTGAATCTAAAGTGATTGCGCGCAACTTTTTACTTTCCTAGTAATTTCACAAAAACCCAGTAGTTTTGAAGTTCAGCTACATTTGATAAATATGGTCGTTTTTTTGTGAAAAATGGGATATTTTTGGGGAAAAAAACCGTACGAAACTTTTTAAAAAACTAAATTGACGCTAATACTCCCCGCCACAAGTTTTTCATGGGAAAAACAGTCAGGAACAATTTCCATGGGTCGTGCGCTAAAATTACATTGCCAAAAAAAAGCCGAAAAATTACCATTTTTTAAAGGGCGTACCAGGTTCAAAAAAAAATCGCAAAAATCTCTTCGAAAAAGCGAAATTAAGCTGAATACATCCGCTTTAAAACGTCGCTTGACGAATTCAGATATCTTCATTTTTGAAAGACCTGTGAAACTTTTTGTGCGGCGTATAATCGGGGCGAGTGTTTCCAAACTTTTATATCATATATAAATATTTTTAATATATTTCATATATCAAATATATATATTTAATATATTCGAGACATATTTTCGTCAGCAATCGCTTTATAAGCTTCAATAATCGCATTAGAAGGAAAGTAGGGGCAAAATGGACACCATCCAAAAATATCGACGCCATTTTTATACTTAATATCTCAGAGTTCCGAAAAAATTCAAATTGATATAATTATATGTCAATATATATAGATCAAAATGGACATCATTCAATATTATTGAAAAAAATTGAAAATAAAAAAAAATTATAAAACGATGGAATTGGTATTATAATTGATGTTAATATACCTAAATAAACTCACCCACGCAAAATCAGATCTAGATTTAATATTTTCATAACAATTTCTTATAAAGAGTTAAAATTTTTTTTTTTAATTATATTTCTCATCGCACTAAAAAAAAAAACTCCACCAAACTCTAAAAGTATTATCGTAATCCGTTTTAACTAATATACTTGAAGAATTCGAGGGAAACTTAAAAGATTTATAATCGTAAAAAAATCTCAGACAATGCAACTATGCAATGAAAATTAAAATTCGCCAAAAATTATTAGTATTTTCAAATTAGTATTTTTGCTTGGTCCGAGTAACTTGCCTATTAAGGTGATGTGAGAAGCGAGGAAAATCGGTTTTTTCTCTTTTACTTGAATTTTGAATTAGAAAAAAAATCGGGTGGTGTCCATTTTGTCCCTAAATATCATAATTTTTTTTTTTTTTAATTTTAATATCTCTGTTCGTGCTTTTATTCCGAGATTTTTTGGTCCAGAGAATAACGCGATTTCCGCATCGATGAATTCACATCTTGTTGCAGTGTTTAACATATTATGCACGATGGCTGAACGGAATGGAAAGCTCACGCTTGATGCAGTGCCGGGATATAGAGAGTAATTCGGTCGATAGGGCCGCGCGGCGCGGTTTGTATAAGCAGAAACACGCGAGTGAAAGCACGATTGGGGAGAGCCGGAGTTACGCGGATTCACTCGAGGCTGACGTTTACGAGATTAGCGTGATGCTCGGGACGAATTACGATGTTCGCTCCGCGCAAAAGATTTACGAGAGCGTGTACCAGTGATCGACCGAGCGTCCGGAAATTCGGTATTCCGCATATACTCTCGCTATCGCCTACCCAAAAATTTTCATTCACCAACGATATATTTATCGTAATTTCGCGAGTATCCTCGTCATTTTGAGGGATGAATTTTCGTTGCTTCCTTTTGCATCAATTGCGAAACGTGATTTCTCGGATTTACCGTTTGAACTTTCGACTTTCTAGATTTTGAATATCGATGCTCGAAGAATAATAATTTTTTTCTGGGCAATTATTTGAATATTCAATTATTCAATTAATATCATTTATTTAGATACAAAGTCAATTATCGTATCTGCGATAATTGACCTTGAAAAAACAAAAATATTCGACCTATTGGCTTTAAAACTTAAACAAAAGAAATTTTTGACGAAATCGGAAATAAACGACTGATATCACAGAATATGAGATCTAGATAATTGTGATTGATGACAACACAGAGAATTAATGGAGAAGGATTTTTGAAAAATAATAAAAATTCATAATAATATAATCTTCCGTAAAATCGTATCTAGGAAATTAAAGAAAACAATAACAACGACCTTGGAGTGGAATACGAGAAATGTTGAAAAGTAGTTGTGGAAATTGCACGAAAAATGCGAATGAGTAATAAAATATGGGCTTGAGACTCACTCTTTCGACGCGATGTTCTCTCGATCGATGTGCAAACCTCAGAGATCTCTCCCCGAAGGTGGACTGAGAATATTACAACGATGGTTGAGCGATGATTTGTCTTCAGTGGGCTGAATGTTCATTCTCGTAAAATTTCGACCGGAAGTGCAGCTCCTCGAATCACGCGCACATTTTTCTTCACACGCTTCACTCCGCGTTTATTATTTTCACTGATTAAATTAGAAACCGGATGCAACGAAAATTTAACACGAGTGTATTATTTTATCGCAGAGACGCCATTTTTTTCCGACGATATTTTTCGATCGAAAAACCGACGAGAGAAACGAGAAGGGGGCTTGAAAAATCATATTTTGTGACTTTTTAATTTGACGGCCCATTTTTTTACACCAGAACCGATTTTGAATGGAACAGATTTTGAATTTTTGATTAATTCAAGATATTTCAAATTTTTATGCAATTCAAGAAATTTTTATGTGAAGTGATTTTGAATTTCTATTTAATTAAAAAGAATTTGAAACTTTGTTAAATTCAATAAATTTTGTATTAATTGTCATTGAATTGACAAGATTTTGAATCTCTAATTAAAAATATTTTTAAACTTTAATGGATTTAATAAATTTTGAATTTCCATTCAACTAAAAAGATTTTAAAACTTCATTGAATTTAATAAATTTTGAAAGATTATGAATCTTTATTTAATGTGAGAAATTTTGAATTTTCATTCAATCAAAGAGGTTTTGAATTTTCATTTAAGTTCAGAGATTTTGAATTTCCATTTAATTAAAAAGATTTAAAAACTTTATTGGATTTAATAAATTTTGAATTGTCATTCAATTAAAAAGATTTTGAATTTTTATTTGAGCTAAGACGTTCTGAACTTCCATTTAACTAAAAATATTTTAAAACTTCATTAAACTTAATAAATTTTAAAAAAAACGAATTGAATGTAATAAATTTAAAAAGATTTCCAATTTTTATTTAAGTTGGATTTAATAAATTTTGAATTGAATTAATTGAAAAGATTTTGAATTTTTATTTAACTAAAAAGATTTTGAAACTTCATTGAATTTAAAAAATCTTCAAAGAAAGAAATTGAATTTAATAAATTTCAAAGGATTATGAATCTTTATTTAAGTTCAGAGATTTTGAATTTTCATTTAATTAAAAAGCTTTTGAAACTTTATTTAGTTCAATAATTTTGAATTGAAAAGATTATAAATTTCTATTTAATTGAAAAGATTTTAAATTTCCATTAAACCAAAAAGATTTTTAAACTTCATTGAATTTAATAATTTTTTAAAGATTATGAATCTTTACACAATTAGAGAAATTTTGAATTTTCATTCAATCATAAAGATTACGAGTTTTTATTCAACTTCAGAGATTTCGAATTTCCATTTAATTAAAAAGATTTTAAAACTTTATTTAATTCAATAAATTTTGAATTGTCGTCGAATTGAAAATATTTACCTCACGGTGGATTCAGAAACGATAAAAAACAATTTTTCCGGGAATCGATCGTCGGTACGGTAGAGCGAAATGCGTGGGCGCGAGAGAAGTAGAAAAAAGATGGCGAGGGGAAAAAAACTCACGAGGCGCGCGCGAGCGCCAGGCGACTCGGCGCAATATATGCATATATTCTACACAGTAAACCCCGACCAATATTTGACTCTCCATGTTTTTCGTTTATCGCAATATTTTAACACGGATCGCGACAATCCGCTCTGATATTTCATCGTTAACAGTGTCTCTCGTACATGGGCCACGCAGCATGGGAGAAAAAAAAATTTCACTCACCGCTCGCCATGTTTTTTTTCTCCTGACGCGCGTCTTGCGCCGCTCGCAAAAAACTTCATCGACTCGCAACGACGACGATTCATCGACGAATTATTCTTTCGTAGCACCGAACGCTGCCCCACGAACATTTTTACCGCGAATATTAAACACACGGAGCTCAAGAATCAGCGAAAAATAATGAATTTACCTTGACGCGATCAACAGGTACGTTGCAATCGAGCGCGATCCACGGACGACTGACGAGAGTGAACGAGAGCGCATGTGCGGGGGTAGCGGCCGGAAAGTGAACGAGAGCGCCGGCGCGGGGGTGGCGGCCGGAAGGGAAACCAGGGAGAAAAAGAGAGAGGGCGACTCGTGAAACGCGCGCGCGATGCGAATGGGTAAGAGAGAGAGAGAGAGAGAGAGAGAGAGAGGGAGAGAGAGAGAGAGAGAGAGAACTCACGAAAACACAACGAATCTGCGAACGGTCGATCTCAATAACATTCTGCCGAGATTTTATAAACGGCACTTCGAGAAACTGCAAAAAAAAATATTCAATACATCGTGAAAAACATATACAGCTATTTGCATCATATACGTGAAATTATACGACGTGTTAATCGGAACGCTATTTCTCCTCTTTGATTCTTGTCGACTCGCGCCCGTCTCCCCGCGGTAAATATTTTTGGACGCGCGCGCGAACTCCACGTGAATATCATCGATTTGCAACGAACGACGGTAAATCGACGAATATTCGTTTCGTGGCACCCAAGCAGCTCTGCGAGCATTTTTAACGTCAACACGAACACACACAGAGCTGAGATGCGATAAATTGCCCGGGAAACGAGTGAGAAGTACGTTGTTGTCGAACTGTCTCCACGGAGTCGACCAGGGGGTACAAGCCACCGTAGTAAATGGTGAGGCAAAGTTGCGCTGGTGGCGCCGTAGTAGACAGCCTAGGAACTAATGCCTATGACATATATATATATACATATGTCATATATATAGGCTTACCCCCTCTCCACGACCCAAAGCAGGTTTATTATTATTATTATTATTTCGTTTTTAATGTCCCAGGATATAAAAATATAATAAAAATGCCAGTATTTTGTTTTTCAATATATTTAAAATATTTCTTATATTTATTCGTCTTAATATATGTTTATTTGCAATATTTATTTTTACACATCACATATTTAACAAGCTTCTATGTAAAAGACAAACTTAAACTTTGTTTTTCTATTCGCGTATCACATTAAATTAATCAGTTATAACTTTGCAAAGTTTTAACCGCACAAAAAGTTTTGACATGAAATATTTAACGAGCTTTTATATATAAAACAAAGTTGATCAATTTTTACTATTCGCGTTTTACATTAAATTAATCAGTTATAACTTTGCAAAGTTCTAACCGCACAATTGGTTTTTACATAAAATATTTATAGAGATTTTATATATAAAACAAACTTAACAAAGTTTTGCTATTCACGTATCACATGATATCAATCAGTTATAACTTTGCAAAGTTTTAACCGCACAAAAAGTTTTGACATGAAATATTTAACGAGCTTTTATATATAAAACAAAGTTGATCAATTTCTACTATTCGCGTTTTACATTAAATTAATCAGTTATAACTTTGCAAAGTTTTAACCGCACAATTGGTTTTTACAAGAAATATTTATAGAGCTTTTATATGTAAAACATACAACAAATTTTTACGATTCGCGTATCACATTTAAGAAATCAGTTATAACTTTGCAAAGTTTTAACCGCACAATTGGTTTTTACATAAAATATTTATAGAGCTTTTATATGTAAAACAAACTTAACAAGTTCTTGCTATTCGCGTATCACATGATATTAATCAGTTATAACTTTACAAAGTTTTAACCGCACAATTGGTTTTTAAATGAAATATTTAACGAGCTTATATATATAAAACAAAGTTGATAAATTTCTACGATTCGCGTATCACATTTAAGTAATCAGTTATAGCTTTGCAAAGTTTTATCCGCACAATCGGTTTTCACATGAAATATTTAACGAGTTTTATATATAAAACAATTATGTTTCATCTCATCTTTTTCGCTATTGTCGCTCTGCACTGATTCTTCAATTCTGCATGGATGCTCTGAAATATTTCGATTATACGTTATAAGAGAGGTCACATTAGGAACACGGATATTATTGAAGATTGTATACAGATTGTGTATATACTCGTGGTAAGTTACCTTGCAACACTTCCCATTGCGTGTTTCGCGTTCCAGCTTGAGGATCCTGGTTCGGAGTAGTATTGAGCAGAATAGTGTCTGCATATGTTGACACGTCAAGTTTTTCTGGAAAAGAATTCAAAACAGTTTTTAAATAAATCGATTCATTACTTTATTGATGGAAGAATAATTTTGCTGTTATCTTGTCGAATCCTTCTTATGAGAAAAATATTACTTTTAAAAGGACAGCGGAACTTAGCACAGATAATTTTATTGTACGCACAAATAAAATTGTCTGCGCTAAGTTCCACTGTTCTTTTAAAAGTAATATTTTTGGTCGAAATGGAGCATTCAATATTTTAACTAACACCAACCTTTTCTAACACCAACCTTCATTCTGATATTAGTTTAAAGTATTAAACAAAGATCATGAAATTACCTGGGAGATTCAGAGTCGGAATTGCAGTCGTGCTCAGTTTCTTTGCCAACACATATTTTTGTTCAAAGTGAGCCAAACACAAACGTCGACAAGTTATATGTATCAGAGAAACATTCAGCAGCTGAGGATTCCCGCTTGCAGCCAGCCACTTCAAAAACCGATCAAACTCCATCATGGGGTTTGGGAATCTGAAGAAGCGTTTAGCTTCTGACGAACATCCCGCTACGAAACACTTCCCCGACATAGCTGTTACAAACAAAAAACAGAAATGTTTTTTTACATTCTTAATACTCATAAAAATGTTGCAGTTTGTTATCAATACTACATATTTGCCAAATAAAGAAATATTCTGTTAAGAATTCAACTCAACTTCAAAATACGAGAAGAGGTTAGTTTCATAAAAAAATGAGATATATTTACCTTGCTTTGGTGAAAATCAAAAATAATGATGAAAACGATCGCCCGATACGATATACTTGACTTTTCTGCAAACTGAACAATATATTTTCAAAAGAATAACAAAAAACAGTCCAAAAAACGCTGCGATAAACACACCCTGACTCACTATGATGACGCGCTGCACGCAACAATCTAAGATGGCGGACACCTGCCAGCCTGCGCGAGCGAGATAGAAAATCGATGCAATGGCTTATGGGTAGCGACACTAGCGCTCCTAGTATTCAGCCTTGGCAAAACTTTGCCTCAGCCCTTCCCATCTGTGCTTGGACCCCCTGGAGTCGACGGACGAGACTGCGGCCGCCAAAGCAACGCCCGTTGCCGAAAGGGGAGTGGGAAGTGCGCGAGAGCGGTGCGCGGCCGGTAGAGTGGATTAGTAGTTGAGAAGCGAAGGCCGATATGGCGTTACGGTCGCGCCTTGCGAGTCGCTCTCTCTCTTTCCGGTTCCTTCTCCTCGTTCGATAACAGTATCTGTTGATCGCGTCAAGGTAAATTAATTATTTATATTCTTGAGCTCTATGTGTTTAAAATTCGCGACGAAAACATTCGTGGGGCAGTGAAACACTCGGTGCTACGAAACGAATTATTCGACGACGAATCGTCCCGCTGCGGGTCCATGAAATTTTTTGCGACTTTGCTTGACCTCGCGCGCCATTGTCACGTCGCTCATTCGCGAAGCCCCAACAACATTCGGCACGGAGACAGAAACGTGCGTCGAGGGGAAACAAAAACATGACGAGCAGTGAGTGAAAAATACCTTTTGCAGTTTCTCGATAAGCTGTTTGTAAAATCTCGGCAGAATGTTATTGAGATCGACCGCTGGCAGCTTCGTCGTGTTTTCGAGAGTTCGCTCTCTCTCTCTCTTTCTCTTACCCATTCGTATCACGCGTTTTACGAGTCGCGCTCTCTCTCTCTCTTTCTCCCTAGTTTCCTCTCCGGCTGCTACCCTCGCGCATGCGCTTTCGTTCATTTCGCCCGTGGATCGCGCTCGATTACAACGTACCTGTTGATCGCGTCAGGGTAAATTCATTGTTTTTCGCTAATTCTTGAGCTCCGTGTGTTTTAAATTCGCGGCGAAAATGTTCGTGGGGCAGCGTTCGGTGCTACGAAAGAATAATTCGTCGATTAATCGTCGTCGTTGCGAGTCGATGAGGTTTTTTGCGAGCGGCGCGAGACGCGCGTCGTGAGAAAAAAAAACTTCACGAGCGGTGAGTGAAAAATATTTTTTTTCTCTCATGCTGCGTGGCCTATGTACGAGAGACACTGTTAACGATGGAATATCAAAGCGCATTGTCGCGATTCGTGTTAAAATATTGCGATAAACGAAAAACATCGAGACTTAAATATTGGTCGGAGTACTCGAGGTTTACCTACTTTGTAGAATATATGCATATATTGCGCCGAGTCGCCTGGCGCTCGCGCGCGCCTCGTTTGTTTTTTTTTCTCCGCGCCATCTTTTTTCCATTTCTCTGGCGCCCACGCGTTCCGCCCTACCGTACCGACGATCGATTCCCGGAAAAATCGTTTTTTATTTGTTTCTGAATCCATCGCAAGGTAAATCTTTCAATTCAATGACAATTCATATTTATTGAATTAAATAATGTCTTAAAATCTTTTGAATTAAATGGAAATTCAGATTCTCGGAACTTAAATAAAAATTCAAAATTGTTTTGATACAATGAAATTTCAAAATTACTCAAATCAAGTAAAGATTCATAATCTTTCAAAATTTATTAAATTCAATGTTTTAAAATCTTTTGGGTTAAATGGAAATTCAAAATCTCTCAACTCAAATAAAAATTCAAAATCTTTTCAATCCAATGACTATTCGAAATTTATCAAATCCAATAAAGTTTTGAAATCTTTTTAATTGAAGGGACTCTGAACTTGCATATAAATTAAAAATCTTTTTGATTGAATAAAAATTTGAAAATTTCTCAACTTAAATAAACATTCATAATCTTTTAAAATTTATTAAATTCAATTTCTTCCTTCCAAAATTTATTGAATTAAATAAAGTTTTTAAAACTTTTGAATTAAATGGGAATTCAAAATCTCTTAACTTAAATAAAAAATCAAAATCTTTTTGATTAAATGAAAATTTTTAATTTGTCAAATTAAATAAAGATTCATAATCTTTTAACATTTATTAAATTCAATGAAGTTTCAAAAATTTAGTTAAATAGAAATTCAAAATCTTTTCAATTCAATGAAAATTCAAAATTTATCAAATCCAATAAAGTTTTAAAATCTTTTAAATTAAATAGAAATTCAAAATCTTTTGAAATCTATTAAATTCAATGAAGTTTTAAAATCTTTCTAGTTAAATGGAAATTCAAAATCTTTTCTATTCAATGACAATTCAAAATTTATTGAATTAAATGGAAATTTAAGATCTCTTCACATAAAAATTAAAAATTTCTTAAATTTAATAAAAATTTGAAATATCTTGAATTAATAAAAAATTTGAAATATCTTGAATTAATTAAAAATTAAAAATCTGTTCCATCCAAAATCGGTTCTGGTGTAAAAAAATGTAAGGTCAAATTAGAAAGTCACAAAATATGATTTTTCAAGCCCCCTTCTCGTTTCTCTCGTCGGTTTTTCGATCGAAAAATATCGTCGGAAAAAAATGGCGTCTCTGCCTTAAAATAATAAACTCGTGTTAAATTTTCGTTGCATCCGGTTTCTAATTTAATCAGTGAAAATAATAAACGCGGAGTGAAGCATGTGAAGAAAAGTGTGCGCGTGATTCGTGGAGCTGCACTTCCGGTCGAACTTTTACGAGAATGAACATTCAGCCCACTGAAGACAAATCATCGATCAACCATCGCTGTAATATTCTCAGTCCACCTTCGGGGAGAGATCTCTGAGGTTTGCACATCGATCGAGAGAACATCGCGTCGAAAGAGTGAGTCTCAAGCCCATATTTTATTACTCATTCGCATTTTTCGTGCAATTTCCACAACTACTTTTCAACATTTCTCGTATTCCACTTCAAGTTTGTTGTTATTCATTTCTTCAATTTTCTGGGCAACATTCGATTTTACGGAAGACTATAATATAAATTTTATTTCCTAATTCTCCTACATATTATTCCGTTTTCCAATAACTCCATTAAATTCCATAAATTATTGGAATTTCAAAAAATCCTTTTCAGGATATATTCTTGAAGGTCTAAGCTTTAAAAATATGAGTTTTTTCAAAATTCGAGACCAGAATACCGCCTCAAGTGTAATATTGCATTTCATCGAATTGCTATGTCAATTTTACAATTTATATAAAGCAAATAAATTTGTTTAAAATGAATTAAAAAATTCTGCATGAAAAGCTTCTTTAAAAGTCACGATAGAAGTTTTATCAAACGAAATAATTGATCCGTATAAATTTCATTTTCTTCCATTTTCGCGAAACTTTCTTTACAGATTATAATAATATATATGAGGCGATCCATGTCACTTCCACCAGTAAAAAATAATTCCACAAATAATTTTGAAAAATCGAGTTACTTTATTAAAAAATATTCACCGAGTGTCGAAATAAAATAGAAAAAATCTGACGTTTTTTCTCGTTGATTACCATTTTTTAACATTTTTCCATTCAAATGGCTGTATCTTTGACAGTTTAAGTATTTACATTTGTGAAAAAAACCAAAATCTGCGTCTTTTTATGGCCTTTCAGAAAAGAATTAATTTAGGTTTTATTGAGCAAGTCGAACGTCCGTTTCAGGGCAAAATATGCAAAAATATTTTTTTTTTCTCAAGGAAATACACTCGTTATTTTATTTTTTTCAATTTCCCCGAATTGTGAATATGAAAAACGAATGCCATGATATAAAAAATACCAAAAATTCGTTTTTCGTGTTCACAATTGGTGGAAATTAAAAAAAAAAAAAATAGCGAGTGTCTTTACTTGAGAAAAAAAAATATTTTTGCATATTTTGCCTTGAAACGGACGTTCGACTTGCTCAATAAAATCTAAATTAATTTTTTTGCGTCAAATCCTGCAAAAGATACAGTCATTTGAAAGGAAAAATGTTAAAAAATGTTAGTCAACGAGAAAAAACGTCAGAAATTTTTTGAAAAATTTCGACACTCGCTGAATATTTTTCAATAAAATAACGCGATTTTTCAAAATTATTTGTGGATTTTTTTTTTTTTTTTTTACTGGCGGAAGTGACATGAGAGTCGCCTCATATATGCCCGAGAGTCTTGAATTTTCTTGCGTGATCACACGCTGAATAAAGCCACGAAATAGTGTGTCACGATGAAATATATGTCGCGCGAGCTCAATATCACTGTACTTTATATGACTTTATTCGTTAACGCGTACGGCACTCGAGTATACCGAGGGCAACCCACTGTTTTTATTAGATTTATACGAGCGTGTGCCGGCTGTCCTAGAACGGTTATAACCTCTCGTCCAAACTTTCGACTCTCGAGACCATATCCCACGTTCTCTGCTCTCCGTCTCTCCCATTTTCGTTCGCTTTCTCCGAATCTCTTCTCTCTCTCTCTCTCTCTCTCTCTCTCTCTCTCTCTCTCTCTCTCTCTCTCTCTCTCTCTCTCTCTCTCTCTCTCTCTCTCTCCCCCTCTCACTTACTCTCTCTCTTCCTTATTTGTGGGTTTCACTCCAAGGGTTTGCGTATGCACGAATTTGACTATTCGCAACCGAGCTTTAAACGGGACACTCGCAGAAACGAGAATTTCGTGACTCGTGAATGACCCTTTTGCCCCATCGTCACAAAATTTAACACAACCAATACAAATCACACGAATACTCGTTGCCAAACACTCGTGTAATACTCAAAATTTGCATTAAGGATGTTGAGTCCCTATGAAATCTTTTAATGTTAATTGTTCAATAAATAGCTTCTTAATCGTCGTGAAATTTTTACACGACCTCCTGAATACTTCATGTAAAAACATATTAAATGTTCAGAATTCTAGCATCATTATTTCAACCTCCTTAAGGGTTACAATGAAAAATGATGAGAAAATTCGGAAAATTTGGTATGTTTTTGTACGAAGTATTCAAGAAGTCGTGTAAAAAATTCACGACGATCAGGGAGCTTGTTATTAAAATATTAACATTTTGTTAAGAACAATTTTTTAAACAAATAAAAAAATATTTATCAATAAACTTCGTTTTGTTTTCGTTGCTTTTAATATAGTGTAGATATTAAAAAATTGGGAGGTCAAAAAAAAACTTATCGCAAAGTTATATCATAAGACTACATTTAATTTAATTTAATTTGTTAATGTTAATTGTTCGATAACGAGCTCCCTGATCGTCGTGAAATTTTTACACGACCTCTTTAATAATTCATCCAAAAACATACCAAATTTTCAAAATTCTCTCATCATTTGCGATTTGGGACTCAACATCCTTAAATTCATTGGCTCTGGAATAGAAATGCATAATATTGAAAATTGATGGATATAATCAGAGCAAACTTTTCAACGTTATGAGAGTCAATTACTACGATTTTTGTTGCTATTGTGATTAAATATTTTTTATGAAAGCTTGGTTCAAAAGTAATGTCTGTGGAACGTTCCGTTATTTTTATGTATTGAATTATAAGAAATGGTGGGGCAAAATGGCCACCACAAGAATCGCAGTTTTTGTAAAATTTACCTGCCACTTTAAATTTTTGGTCTTTCCAAAATTCAAGTGAACGAGGAACGACGTTGGAAAAACGATCTCCTCCATTTTTAGGCCTTTCACATCGTGTTAATATCGAAGATACATGGACCAAGCTCTTTGGAACATTTTTAAAATTAATTTTGATGCGGAATTCAATTTTAATTGTAGTTAGGATAATCAATATATTTTTTTTTTTATTATTATGGAGGTTACCGTTTTGCCTTCGGTATCTGCTTTGCCTTTTTGACCCTTGGATTATCGAAGATTTTGGCAGAAATCGGTGACCATAATTCTATTACGATATATTGGAGATTTTTTTTTTGTTATATTATGATAAGAATGACAATTCTTTATTTTTTATTTTTTTGCTCCTTAATAGGCACTTTTCATACAAAATGTGACTATCTAGACCTGATTTAGTGTGCAAAGTCTACTCGGAAATATTTAGGCTCATTTTCATGATAGTTTCCTCATTTTTAAAATTTTTCAAATTTCAATTTTTATTTCCTTATACAATTTTATAATTTGATTTCCGTAACGCGCATTTCGAAATTATCTTATACGATGAGCAATATTCAAAGCACGAACCCTGATTTTGTATGAAAAAATTCATATTCCTCATTCACCAAGCCTGAAATATATGGGGTGTTCCACGCCAAATCGGACACCATTTAGCTTTTTCATCTCCGATTTTTTTGAAAATGTTGTATTCTTTAGTATTAATTGAAAGAGGCTTCCATGATTTTTTTCAATTTTCATTGTGGAACCATTTTCAAGACGTCGATTTTTCAAAAATTACATCACTTTTTTGGTTAAACGTCCATAACTTTGCGAAAAATGGGCCAAATGGGACGTTTTTTTTCAAACTTTTTGTTTTTAAACGCACTTTCGATAAAAAAAGTTTTCAAACCGTCTGCTCCAAGAATTTCAAATTTTAAATATAAATTGTTGATTCACAAAAAACACGTACTAATCGATTTTCTTAAATTTTTAAAATATAAAAGTCTCATTCATTCCACAACTTTTAAGCCTAAGTATAGATAATGGGATAACGATGGGATCTATTTTATTCGCAAAGTTATGTACGTTTAAATAAAAGTAACGTAATTTTTGAAAAATCGATATCTTGAAAACGGTTCAAGAAAAAAAATTGAAAAAAATCATGGAGGCCTCTTTCAATCGATACTAAAACATTAAAAAAATTCAAAAAAATTGGAGATGCAAAAGCTAAGTGGTATTTGGCGTGGAAAGCCCCATATACATCAGAAACAAACTTTCAATAAAATTCTAGATTTCAACACCTGGAAAAATCCCAAAAAAATTCGGCGAGATCGAGGCAGTCTATGATTTCTTTTTCTCACTAGCTTTGACAATTTTCGACTGAATCTCATTCTTTTTTGCAATTTTCATTTATCACTAGACTTAACCATCTATAAATATATTTTCCTGTTAGGTCGATTCGACGTTTGCCAATCGCGAGTACGAAAAATCCATGAATAATTCTCGCTGAAATCGCCGCGAGACCATAAATAGTAATTTTATAATTATTTAGTACCAATTAAATCCCTATCTTTACCGATGATATTCCATCGATATTCTCGGTAGATGTCAATCATATTGTTCGTGCCACGAGGCATCATAATTCCATTATCATTCCTATTATTATCCGATCGTGGAATCAGCATTTTCCTCGACGTTCGTTGGATTTGACGTTTTTCGTTATTTGGCTCGGACCGTTATAAATAGTTCATGTAAAACATGGGAGAGGGAGAGAGAGAGAGAAAGGGGGATGAAGAGAGCGGGTCGACGCTCTCGGGTTCATCCTTGATCGTATTACATTCGAACCGTTATAACGATGTGACGCTAACATTATTATTGGCCGAAGAGCAACCCTTAAGCGCGAGGACGATCCTGCTCTCATGGACACACAAGTCCCGTGCCCATTATCATACCGTTATTATTATTACACGGTAATTTCCGTAGCGGGAACGATCCCTCCGGCGAAGGTACGACAAATGAACGAGGCGATTACGACACGCGCGAGACCGCCAATAGGAAACCGACGAAAATCCCCTGGGACAAAGTCCCGGAAGAATGTGCGTGTGGATAAACCCTCCATCGATCTCTTCGATCGATCATTAAATTTATATCGATATCCGCGGATCTATAAATCGATATACACGCACAAAAAGTTCAGCTTCATTCATGCAGCTTCATTTCGCTTTTTCCAAAATTTTTTTTCATTTTTTTTAAACTCTGAACGTCCTTTTGAAACATGTTCGTTTTTTGGATTTCTCTTGGCGTTCAAATTTTAACGCACGGACCACGAATTTTTTTTCTAACTTCTTTACTCATGAAAAACTTGTAGGGGAGAGTATAAGCTTTAATTTCGTTTTTTAGAAAATTTCCTACGATTTTTTTTCGCAAAAATATTCAGATTTGTGAAAAAAACGATCATGTTTGTAAAATGAAGCGTAACTCTAAAACTACTGAGTTTTCGTGAAATCACTAGGAGGGTAAAAGATTGTATACTATTATTTTGGATTTAATGAAATTTTTTCAGAATTTTGTTTCAAATTTTTTTTTTCAAAATTTTTTCCTGTAAACGAGATACTTTTGGATCTTAAAAATCGGGTTTCTTACCTCATCTACACGGGTTTTCCGATAAAAAAATCATGTAGATGAGATTTATCGATGAAAAAGCCGTGTAGATGAGGTAAGAGACCCGATTTTTTAAGATAAAAGAATATCTCGTTGACAGGAAAAAATCTCGAAAAAAAAAATTTTGAAAAAAAATTCTGACAAAATTCAATTGAATCTAGAATAATTGTATGCAACTTTTTACCCCCTTAGTAATTTCACAAAAATCTAATAGTTCCAGAGTTACGCTACATTTCATAAATATGGTCGTTTTTTTCGAAAAATTTGATATTCGTGCGAGAAAAAATCGTACGAAACTTTTGAAAAAACGTAAATGAGGCTTACACTCCCTTCTACAATTTTTTCATATGGAAAATAGTTAAACAAAATTTGCATGGGACGTGCGCCAAAGTTTTTACGCCAAATAAAGAGCCGAAAAATGACCATGTTTAAAAGGGCGTACCAGGTTCAAAAAAAATCGAAATTTATTTTTGGAATAAGCGAAATGAAGCTGAACATGCCCCTTTTAAAATGCCGCTTGTTAAATTGAAATATCTTGGTTTTTAAAAGAGCACTGAAGCTTTTTGTGCGGTGCGGAATCAAGGCGAGTGTTTCCAAACTTTTGGACCGCAGTGTACATATCAAGTTTTGTTCGATTTTATCAAACTTTTGACAGAATTATCATTCTCAATTATAGACCTTGCATTACATATTTTATTGTCTGATTGATGATGTAATTTATGTAAATTAATATGAAGTCCCGATGTACGAAGGTTCACTCAATCATTGCGAATGCACTTATGCATAAGGCACGCATATCCCTTACAACGAGGCAATTTTTCATTCAAAGAGTGAACTTTAAACGTCGTAAGCATTGGCTGTACGTGCAGACTCAGTTATTACGTACGCGCGTGCGCGTAATTAGCCAGATCCACCCGGTAATTAAGCGGAAACAGTGATTTGTACGATCGAGGTGGAACGGAGAGGCAAAAGGAAGTGAGGAAGGAGAGGGTTTACGAGAGAGAGAGAGAGAGAGAGAGAGAGAGAGAGAGAGAGAGAGAGAGAGAGAGAGAGAGAGAGAGAGAGAGAGAGCTGGAGAGTGAGAGAGAGGGTTGGAGGGTAAGAGAGAGAGGATTGGAGAGTAGAAGAGAGAGGGTTGGAGAGTAAGAGAGAGAGGGTTAGACAGTAAGAGAGAGAAAGAGGATTGGAGAGTAAGAGAGAGAGAGAGGGTTGGAAAGTAAGAGAAAGAGGGTTGAAAGGCAAAAGAGAGAGAGAGAGAGAGAGAGAGGGTTGGAGAGTAAGAGAGAGAAGGAGAAGGTTGGAGAGTAAGAGCCCGAGAGAGAGGGTTGGAGAGTAAAAGAAAAAGGGTTGGAGAGCAAGGGAGAGAGTTGGAAAGTAAAAGAAAGAGAGAGAGGGTTGGAGAGTAAGAGAGAGAGAGAGAGAGAGAGAGAGAGAGAGAGGGTTGGAGAGTAAGAGAGAGGGTTGGAGAGTAGAACAGAGAGGGTTGGAGAGTAAGAGAGAGAGAGAGAGAGAGGGTTGGAGAGTAAGAGAGAGAGAGAGAGAGAGGGCTGGAGAGTAAGAGAGAGGGTTGGAGAGTAGAACAGAGAGGGTTGGAGAGTAAGAGAGAGAGGGTTGGACAGTAAGAGAGAGAAAGAGGATTGGAGAGTAAGAGAGAGAGAGAGATTTGGAGAGTAAGAGAGAGGGTTGGAGAGTAAGAGAGAGAGGGTTGGACAGTGAGAGAGAGAAAGAGGATTGGAGAGTAAAAGAGAGAGAAAGAGGGTTGGAGAGTAAGAGAGAGAGAGAGAGGGTTGTAGAGTAAGAGAGAGAGGGAGAGAGGGCTGGAGAGTAAGAGAGAGAGAGAGAGGGTTGGGGAGTAAGAGAGAGGGTGAGAGAGTACAACAGAGAGGGTTGGAGGGTAAGAGAGAGAGGGTTGGACAGTAAGAGAGAGAAAGAGGATTGGAGAGTAAGAGTGAGAGAGAGAGGGTTGAAGAGTAAGAGAGAGAGAGAGAGAGGGTTGGAGAGTAAGAGAGAGAGAGAGTTGGAGAGTGAGAGGAAGAGGGTTGGAGGGTAAGAGAAAGAGGGTTGGAGAGCAAAAGAGAGAGAGAGAGAGAGGGTTGGAGAGTAAGAGAGAGAGAGAGTTGGAGAGTAAGAGAGAGAGAGCGAGAGCGTTGGAGAGTAAGAGAAAGAGGGTTGGAAAGCAAGAGAGAGAGAGAGAGGGTTGGAGAGTAAGAGAGAGAAAGAGGGTTGGAGAGTAAGAGAGGGAGAGAGAGAGAGCAATTGGGTCTTGATAAACTCGGAGAGCTAGCAACGCATCACCCCGATGATTAACGAGACTCGGTATTATTTATTCTTCGAGTCTCCCGTGGTTCTCTCGCATCTCCATGTCGAGAATGCCATCACTCGCAGCGAGTGAATATCGATGTTACCGTGGCACGAAATCCCGCGAGTCTCTGTCACGATTCAACCTCCCCTGTATAATTTATCACAATCCTATCTCTCCCCTTTTTTCTCTCTTTCCCGTTTCTTTCGCGAACCGCGATATTTTCGTTATTCCGATCCAACTGTTTGCGAAACTTCCGTCAACTGCAGTGAGAAGTATGTGCTCTTCTTACAACTGTGTTTTCCGAAGGATGAATTTTCAGGGGTTGTGCTGGGTCAAGTAGCCAAAAATCGAGTTTAAAAAAAAAATTGTTATTATATATTTTTGCACAATTTTGGTATGAACAAAAGGAACTTTTGATAAACATTTGGTAATTTCGATATGTGATAATAAATAATAATAATATTTAATTTATTGGATTTATTGGATTGAATTTACTGCAATCAATTAAAATAAAAGAGTGGCTGTTTAAAGTAAATCCATTCTCGGACTTCGAAAAGACTTCGAACTTCTCCTTTCGAGAAAAGCGTATTTGAAAATCAAAAAGTGCATTAAACTTGATTAAAGGGCGTCTTTTTTAATACCCTGTAACTTAGCGAATTTCTATTTGATTGACTTGGAATTTGTTGAGAATATTTATTGGATGATGTACGATGAAAAATATTGTTCGCAGAAAAGTGATTTTTCAATCTAGCATTCCACATTAGTCTAAATAAAAATATCTGGTCAGTCTTATCGAAAAAAAATATGGTAACCATGAATATAGAAAGAGTAACTTCATCTGAAAAAATAATGACTGGTTAACTATTTAGTTCAATTTTTATAGTTGTCATCGCAACATTTTTAGCTGAAGTGACTATCAAAATTTAAGGGTTCCTTAAACTGCAATAAATGTAATAAACGATTTCTCTCAGTGGAAGTTTTCGACTTTTACGACGAGCTTTAACGCCTCAAGGGTCAATATCATCATGCTCTCTCCCATTTCTCATTTTCTCTAACGTGCCGCTTAATTTTTCGACTTTTACGACCAAGTGTAACCCCCTAAATTTTCTCCACACGAAACTAAATGAGAATATACATATTTATGAACTATTAATTTTTCGATAAATCACTTGATCTTTTTATAAAAGAATGCTTGGAGAATAATCTAAACTAATTATCGTAGAATTTACGTCGTGCAATAACTTGAACCGAAAAATATGCTAATCCCCAATTTTTAAATTGATAACTTCGGTTCAAAAATAATTCCTGTCTAATTATTTGGTTAAAGTTCTAATTTATATATTTTTCTAAGTTAATATTTTTGGTCACAATCTTTGAAAGTTAAGGTGACTTTAAAATATATAAGTTGCATAGACTACAATTAATATAATGAACCATTTTTCTCACTGTAACTTTCTCACATTAATGACTAAGTATAACCTTTTTAGGGCTAATATCTTTATACTCAATCTCATTTTGTTTGACAGGTCGCATGATTTTTCGACATTTACGACCGGATGTAACCCCTTCAATTAAAATAATCATAACTAGCCATACAGTAATAAAATACACCATTGTTACATGAATTACAATAATTTGCAAGCTCTAAATTCTATAAAAAATCGTACTGTTTTGCATTTTACTTTTTCAAAAATTCGAATTTCAATTTTATTTTAAATTTTTCCTTCAATCACGAGCTCTAATTAAGGATTACACGAGCTATAATGAGGCTTTAAGGATGAGTCCCAAATCGCAAATGATGAGAAAATTCTGAAAATTTGGTATGTTTTTCGATGAATTATTTAAGAGGTCCTTTAAAAATTTCACGACGATTGGGAAGCTCGTTATCGAACAATTAACATTTACAAATTAAATTAAATTAAATGTAGTCTTATGGAGACTCATATAACTTTGCGATAAGTTTTTTTTTTGACCTCTCAATTTTTTTATATCTACAATATATTGAAAGCAACGGAAACAAAATGAAGTTTATTGATGAATATTTTTTTTATTTGTTTAAAAAATTGTTCTTAACAAAATGTTAATTATTTAATAACGAGCTTCCTAATCGTCGTGAAATTTTCACACGACCTCTTAAATACCTCATACAAAACATACCAAATTTTCAGAATTTTCTCATCATTTTTCATTTCAACCCTTAAGGGGGTCGAGTCAGCGTGAAAACGGCGATTTTTAATAATAAATTAAAATTTTTGTAGAATACTTACAAATATGATGTTATGTCCACCATTTGAGGTACCAAATGAACAATTTTTTGGGACTAGTAAGAACCCTTAAGGTGCACCGGTGTCCTAAAAAGCCTAGTTTTTAGTTTTTACACTCTGCGCATGATTCAGAATGAACCGCTGGACGGATTTTGTTCTACGGCGTCTCATTTCTTTCGTAACGCTGTTTCCCACGGGATGAACGCGGCACATTTCGTTTTTTGCCCTTTATTTCAGAGTTGCAGGCCAGTTTTGAAATTGGTAGCCTCCCGTGTAAAAAAAATTAGTCTATATTACGTCTACGATTAGTCTCTCACGTAGTCTACGAAAATTCTCTCTAATGGAATAATATAGACTTTGGATATAGACTTTCCAACGAAATTTACATTCCATAATAAGTGTCTCATAAGTCTATATACTAATAAGTCTATATTCATATAGACTAATAAATCTATATGAACATAAATTCATAACCCGCTCTTATTTAGGCTTTCAAAAGTTATTTTTTAAAATATGAATATCGAATTATGAGTATAATTCGTTATTTATGTAGACTTATAAGTCTACATAAATATAGACTTGGGTCGGGACTTCACAACTGAATGTGAATTCAGGAATCGAACTTATTTTGTCTCTTAAAAGTCTTTCAAAAGTCTCTCTTTTAGAATAAACACAAATGATATTTGTATTTATTCGCCGCAAATGTAACTCCAGGATTCCTGACCCCTCATAATTTAATTCGAGGATTCCTGAGCCCTCATAAGCCCAGTGGCCGTTCATAACTTAACTTATGAGGGTTCATGAATCCTGGAATTAAGTTATGAGCGGTCATTTAACTTATGAGGGGTCAGGAATCCTGGAATTTAATTTGGGCGAAAAAAATACAGATATCATTTGTATTTATTCTAAAAGAGAAACTTTTGAAAGACTTTTGAAAGAGAAAATAACTTTGATTCATGAATTCTCATTCAGTTGTGAAGTCCCGACCCAAGTCTATATTTATGTAGACTTATAAGTCTATATAAATATTGACTTATGCTCATAAGTCGATATTCATATTTAAAAAAAATGACTTTTGAGAGCCGAAATGAGAGCGGGACATGAATTCACGTTCATACAGATTTATTAGTCTACATGAATATAGACTTATTATTATATAGACTTATGAGACACTTATTGTGGAATGTAAATTTCGATGAAAAGTCTATATCCGAAGTCTATATTGTTCCATTAGAGAGACTTTTCGTAGACTACGTGAGAGACTAATCGTAGACTTAATATAGACTAATTTTTTTTACACGGGCTATTTTGAACTTTCCAGGCATTGTCCTGGTCACAATTTCGATTTGAATCAAAATGTGCCGCGTTCATCCCGTGGGAAGAAGCGTTACGAAGGAAATGAGATGTCGTAGAACAAAATCCGTCTAGCAGTTCTTTCTGAATCATGCGCAGAGTGTAAAAACTCGAAACTAGGTTTTTCAGGACACCGGTGCACCTCAAGGATTTTAACTAGTCCCAAAAAATTGTTCATTTGGTACCTCAAATGGTGGACGATACATCATATTTGTAGGCATTCTACAAAAATTATAAATTATTATTAAAAATCGCCGTTTTGACGCTGACTCGACCCCCTTAAGGAGGTTGAAGTAATGATGATAGAATTCTGAAAATTTGGTATGTTTTTACATGAAGTATTCAGGAGGTCGTGTAAAAATTTCACGACGATTAAGTAGCTATTTATTGAACAATTAACATTAAAAGATTTCATGGGGACTCAACATCCTTAAATCTTGAATAAAATATTTCATGCATTATGTAAAAAAAAAAGAGAAAATGTGCTTTTGGACCTTCAAATTCAAAGCTGCACATTCCTCCCTCTGACAAAAGGATCCTCGGTCTCATGGAAAACCCTTCCCTCCCTCATCAGACTCCATTCGCCCTAGTTATGTCCAACAACCCTTCGACATATTTACCGGTTTGGCTTGTCAATCGTGCGATCGATCGATCGCTGGAGTTTTGTGCAGCGAATAAAGTTCTCGCATGCGTGTACCGATTCGCGGATCTGTATTTTATTACACGCAGCTGAATGGTCGACCTGGGTCCTTCACATGTCTCGTGAAAGGGGGATGGGGGGAGGGTCGGTGGATAAACCGCGCTGTTCATCCGAGGCCGCGAGATTGGCACACCGGACAATGGAATCATGACGCGTGAAAAAATGCTTCAACCTCCAACCCCTTGGTCCGTGTGAAGCACACATCCCGGATTGACTAGCGTCGGTAAACAATATTCGCGTTTGGAAATTGTCGCTCGGGGGAGGACAAAACTCGCGAAATGCGCTATGTCACTTTTACCCGATCGTCATAATCGAGTTGTCGCTTCATCGTAGCGCACAAAATACGACCATATCGTTTGTTGTTATCCAGTGTGTTCATAAAATATTCGTCACGGATGGACCTTCAGTTTCACTCCACGCGGCCATTTTCCCTCTGCGAGCATTTTATCTATTTTTCTTTCTGCCTCGATATAATGTTTGAACAACGCGGGATAACATTCGTTTCCACGAGAATTCCCGCTCATTGTCGCGCTCTGTTTCATTTTATCGCTTGGAAAATACAGAGTAGAGACAGGCAGAAGGAGAGAGAGAGAGAGAGAGAGAGAGAGAGAGAGAGGGAGAGAGAGGGAGAGCGAGAGAGAGAGAGAGAGAGAGAGAGAGAGAAAATAATGATTCGTCGGGGATAGAATCAAGTTCTGCGTATTTGCGCGATAACGCCCCCGATTGGCAAGCGGTTAATCATACGTTTAATTTATGCCGATTAACGATTACGGAGTTTCTGGCGATTCGACAAAATTATGCCGGGGATTCGCTCCTCCGTGATATCCCAGTAACGAATGCATTTTCCTCGGTGTGTGCGTCACATTACATTGCTCGATGTATGTCTGTTTACAATCACAACCGACTACAACGATAACCACCCCTTCTTCCCACCCTCATTCTCTCACACACGCCGGAATTTATTGCTGAGCCATTGAATCGCGGTAATGTCCGCGACAAACTATCGGAGAAAATCGCGGGAAACACCCCCCCCCCCTCCTCCGTCATTAAACGGACAATGATTTCTATCTGGTCTTATCAATCTTCAAAAAGCCGCGAATAATCAAAGACTGACGTTTCGCACGAAGATTTTTTTTGGCACATTTTTTTTGTCATTTTTTTGATACGTTTGGAAAATCGAGATTGAATGTGCGAAACAAAAGAATGTTGATGTAAAAAAAGGAGAATAATGCTCATTAATTAAAAAAGAGTCATCGCTCGGAAACCATTAGAAAAATTGTTTTTTTTTTATTATCCAATGATGTTCTGTTGAAAATTAAGTTTTTCAAAAATACTGTATGAGTAATGGTAGTTTTGTAATATGAGTAATATAATGAGTGATGGTAACTTTATAATATTTTAGCGGTTTTAAAAACTGAAGATTCAATTTTAACATTTTTTAGAATATTAGAACATTTCTTTATTCTTGTTGAATTATGAAAGATG
Organism: Alloplasta piceator; assembly: GCA_946863875.1. Lineage (NCBI taxonomy): Eukaryota > Metazoa > Arthropoda > Insecta > Hymenoptera > Ichneumonidae > Alloplasta > Alloplasta piceator. Next base: position 5,868,934 of record OX333074.1, read on the forward strand.
TAGAATGCACGTTTTTTAAAAATAAGGACTGTGACAAGAAATTTATAAAAATAAAATAGTGCTTGTCTGTTATTTACGTTCTTGTAAAAATTGGTTAAATTTGATCGAGTTTTGAAAAAAATTGATACGTTGAGGTTTATATAGATATGTAAGACCCGCAATCAATTGATTTACCCCTGAATTAATTACCTACGATTAAATTGGAACGCAGTCATATAAAAACATCATTCCCATGCAATAATTAACAAAACTCGCAGTCCTGTAGATTTTAATAAGAAATTATCGATTTTGCCCCCTCAAAAATTTGGTCAAAAAAAAAATTCTGGTTTCTCCTCAAATTATCATGAATTTGATGTATTGTTTAATTTTTGGGCCGATCTGCGATACCTGGGGAATAATAGACTACCCTAAAAAATGAGCCCAGATTTTTTTCTTTCAATTATGATTAATTTGATGTATTCATGCATTTTTAGGCCGATGCACTAAATCCAGGGTTAAATGAACCATCATGAAAAATTTGAAAAAAAAATATTTTTAACAGAATTGAAACATTTTCAAAAGAAAACAAAATTATCGACTATATAAAAAATTGAAAAAAAAATGTTTGGGTTAAAAAGAAAGTTAAAAAATATAGAAGTTATTTATTATTTAACGAATTTTTAATCAATCTATAAATTTTTTATCTTAAACAAATAAGCAATAACATTAATTATGATTTATGATAATTATTTAAAAACGTACAAAAAATAAAAATTTAAAATGAAACATTAAATTACGCTAAGAATGTAATAAATTACTTTTTACAATAGTTACAAATATATATGCGTCGGAATAATAATCTTTCTCTATATTTGCACAGGGATAATGAGACCATCCTTTACAATTTTTACACTGAATCCATGATTTCTTAGATTCCGAGTAAAGTCCATTACAATAAAGACAATGGCAATCATTATTTTCAACATGTGAAGATTTTTTTTGAAATTATTTCGTGCGTAAAATTTTGTAATTCTTATGCGCGATACAAAAAAATGTTGTCATTTTTTAGAAGCAGGCCGTCGTGCCCCAGAATTTTTTTTTTTTTTTTGAGTTTTGGTTGAAAGCCATAAAAAGTATTAACCGAGTTGGGTGGGCCGTCGTGCCCCAACCTCCCCCAATACAATTATTTCTACCCCAATCATAAAATACATCAGCTTTTCTCACTATAAATAGTTTTATCAGGAACATTTGTTCCATAAAATTCCATCTTCCCCCACAATTCCACTGAATCCTGTCGCAAACGTGAAGAAAATCGCGGATTGAAAAATCCGTGCCTAAAAATCAGCGAGAACCGAAGAGCCAAGCAGTAACGATTTCCGTGGTAAAAGTCGGATTCCGAGTAGTGCCAACAGCGGGCTTATACGTGGGAAGAAAAGTAAGCCGTACTGTCTGGCCATTTGCAACTTTTGGATCGGTCACAAGTAACAATTAGTCCAGTTTGTTCATTAAACGCGTTGAGCTGGCCAAAGTGCCGGGCACCACTCTGGCCCGGCTGTTATACACTGGCTTTCCTCGCTCTCGTCTCGCCGCAACAAAACGTCGGCACGTAGAGCTTATGCAAGCAAACACTACGAGCTTTCACGTGAGGGACCATCAGAAAGGGAGAGAGCGAGAGAGAGAGAGAGAGAGGGAAATAGAGAAAGTAGGGTAGGAGAGGGAGAAAATACAGACACCTTCACTCTGGTACCATTAGCCATTACCAGTGTGCCTGCAGAGCGGACGAGAGAGTTACCAGCGACTGGCAAAACTTCACGGAGATACTCGCCCGAGAACGACACAGCTAGAGAGCCATGGAGGGATCGAGAGGTAGAATGGTAAGGACAGAGATGGTGTTCGAGGGGATGAACGAATGGAGTGAGGCCAAACGAGAAAGAGGATCCAGCACATGGACAGGAAAAAGAGAGAGGGAGTGAGCCAGAGAGAGAGGCAGGGTCCAACATAGTAAGCTGGGCATATAGTGGAGTCGGAACTAAAGTGAGGTTAAACAGGATTCTACTCACCACTCTCCGGCACCCTCAACCCACCGTAAGATAATTGGGCTACACTTTCCTCATTCCTATATCTCTCGACGTGGCCCATCCTCGCCAATTCCACCTCACCGCATAGCTTATACGTTGAAAACGTCGACCTCTCCCTTTATTCACGCTCTCTCTCTCTCTCCTTCGTCTCTTCGTTTCTACATCCCAACTTTGCCTCGGTGAGTGTAGCTAAAAGTTCAACGCTTCGCGTTACTTCCGGCAAATAGAGCAACAAGAACGAGGTCGATGTGAGCTCTGATCTCCTTTAAAGTATAAAGTACACAAGTGCGTACCGTAGTCAGCGGAGGAACGAAGAAGTATCGCGCGGGACTTGGAAGTGGCGGAAAAGAGCGGCAGTGGAAACGAAGCGGAAGAAAAATGTGTCTCTTCGAGAGAGGGCGAAGCCAAACAACGAGTTAAAGCTCTGTATTCGAGAGCTCGCAGGCTGAAGTTGGAATTGGTGGCGGCGGGATAGGTGGAAGTTGGAGCGAGGAGAAAGTCGCAATGGAGTGGAGGTACTGCGCTGCAGGCGAGACGACAGGAATTTTCCGTCGCGACATTTGTCCGTTTGAACCGGTGAGTCAACTCTTATCGGTGTTTACGACTCTTTTCAAACCTCTTGACCCGACCCAGGGACGTTCAACCTCGCGTTACATCGTTCCACGTGACCCTACGCCCTTTGTAAACAAGCCCCGGGGATATGGAAAGCCAAATACACTCGAGACGATGAATTCCAGCTGGAAAGACGTCTGGGCGAGATGTCCATTGTGATGGCGGAAAAGAAATTCCATTCAAAACAGCTGAACTGTTCATTGATCCAGTTATCGAACTATCCCAGTTCAGAATAAAGATCCTAAACCGTCGAAGGTTCATCCTTGTAAAGTCCAAAGAATTTGGTCGAAGGCTGAAGACATCGAGAATCCGCATCGGGATAGATCCTAAACCGAACCACTCGGAATTCCCATCGTCGCGGTCTTCAAGCCGCAGGACGAGTATCCTTCGAAGGATGGACACATTTTTCCCCACTATAATGCGTAGGTTTTGGCGAATACCACAAACGTTATACGTTGGAGATCACGGCAATTCTCATCCGTAGTTCCATGGTTTGTCCCAGTGGTGCTGGAATCGTTCACCCCACAATGAATAATCCAACGAATGTACTTGGAGGTGCATTAGCAAGTTAAATCGCGCGAGGACGAGCGGTTATAGAAGAGATGTTTTCGTGGAAAACACACGTCATCCCGAACGACCGACCATTGTGGGCACCCTCGAGGCCGGCAATGTTCTCTTCGTTGAAGAGCCGATGTCCGGTGATGCCCGGAGCGTACTCTCCTCCGCAATGGCAACCGCTTGTTCGCATACCCTATACAACGCAATGTACCAAACAAGAACAACCCCCAAGCGCTGGTTACATTGTCCAGCTGGTATTGTCGGCGAATACCCACAGTTAAGGGATGGGCGTTTCGAAGGGGGGCATCGGGGAGGCCGAACTGGATTCTGCGTTGGCTCGTTTGTATCTATTTGTCTTGGCTGCATATTAATGCCAATTCGCTACGGATGGTGCATCACACGATATCGCATATCTCGCACAATGCCGCTGTTTGTACCAAATCGTGCGATGAATTCAACGACAAACCACGCTGTTGTTTTTCATTGTCATTCCATCACTTTCTACGGAATATTGTGTACTGTGCGCCGCATGGATCAATTCAGCAATTTTGTAATAGCAAATCAGAGCTGTTGATCCACAAACTCCGAGACATGAATATTCGTCAGCTTTTAAATTTGCAAAATTTCAAAATTTGAATTAAAAACCTTCAAAAATTTACAATTTTTTTTCAAGTTAAGTTCGAACCTCGTATAAGAATGCTTCTTTCCACTCAATACGAGACTATGATTGATTTCTCCAAAAACTTGAAATTTTTATGAATTTTTTTTTAAAGACATTTTTTGGAAATTTTTCTTGCTTTTTTTCTTAAATAATTTTTTTTTTTTATAGAAACTCTGTTTGTTCTGCAATCAGCGGTGAATTTCCCACTAAAATCAGGTTTGAAAACAATAAAAATTAGAAAAACAAATTTTTTGCTCAATTTTGGCCCCATTTTCAAAAACCTCAAAGTAGCGAAATTATTATAATTTTATTTCGGTTTGACCAATTTTAAAATGTCTTTTTCGTACGCAAGCGTTGTGACTGAACTTGGAGAATGTCATTTGTTTCATCCCAATAGCTAAATTTTTGTAGAAATGAAAGCACTTTGAAAATCGTCGGAAAAAATCGCCTTCAAAAATTTGCCAAAATCGATGGTCGAACTTTAAAAAACTGCTCAAAATTGAAAAATCATCAGAATCGGATGAACCAAACGCGGTTTTAAAGCTTCAACGATTACGAAAAGGATAAGCTGACGTCGAATCCAAAATTTCATGTCGGGAAATAATTACGATTTAATTTGGACTTAATTTGGACTTGAAATTAATTATTCCCACAATCATTCCTTGTCAGTGGTAGTTTTAGTTTGGATGGAATATTATTACTGCTATAAAATTATTAAAGTACATATTATATTATTATAATATTACAATTGATTACACAGGCCCACAAAAAAAAATTGTGTGTGCTGGGTGTCCCACTACATTTTTCCTACGTATTTTGTCCCGCTGAACACGAATCTGAAGTTAGAATTCGGGGTCGATGAGGAAATGCTCAAGAAAATCCATAAAAACTGATAAGAATATCATGATATTTATTTTTATCAGTTTTTATGGATTTTCTCGAGCATTTCTTCATCGACTCCTAATTCTAACTTCAGATTCGTGTTCAGCGGGACAAAATATGTAGGAAAAACGTAGTGGGACACCCAGCATACACAACTTTTTTTTGTGCGAAAATATTGCTAGATCATGATTTTTATCAGATTTTATGGATTTCCTCGAGCATTTCATGTGCGACCCCTAATTCCAACTTCAGATTCGTGTTCAACGGGACAAAATACGTAGGAAAAATGCAGTGGGACACCCAGTACACACAACTTTTTTTTCGGGCTTGTGTTATTGACCCCATTGATTCTGAAGCAGAATAATGATGTTAAAGCTTGAAGCTTCGTAACTCTATCTTTTCTGTCATCACTTTTTATTACTGCGTCTTCTTTCTACTTGTCTGTTCGACAAAATGGTTTATTTTTTGTTTGGCAAACGCCAGACGTCCTCGTCTGCGCTATTCCTCTTTCCCAAGGCGTTTTTACGATCTCACTCTTTTTTCCAATTCTGCAGAAAGACCCACGATTGAATTTCAACGACAAATAAAAACAAAACACTGGCGAATGACTTAGCAATGTGTATTTCAGAGGGCTACTCCTAGTCTTATTTTCTCGTGTTCTCCGGTGGTTTTCACGGTGTTGAAGTAAAAGTGGGTGACGTCGTTCACCGGGATGACCGCCTGCTCGAGACGCAGAGCCGTTTCTTTACGGGAGCCCTGGCAACATTAATCCAGACCACTGGAGACCCGATAGTGCCAAGATTTTTTGCTATTCACTGGTGTAGGAGAACGCACACACACATAAATCCACACACACACACACACCGTGGAACAGGGGCGAGAGAGGATTGCTTGACCGCTCGCTCATACTCCGTCGCTCTCCATAACATTCACCCTCGAACAAGGCCCTTCACGGCGAACAAACGGATCCAATTTTATCATCCAACGTCACGTCGCATTCCCCACCCTTTTCTCGCACTCTTTTTCTTATCACCGAAAGAAAAAACAGTCCGAAGTATTTTTTTTACCGCGACGCCGCCCCCAAAACTCTCCAATGTCCAAAGCATCATCCCCTAAAGCAGACTAATTGCTTATTGTCTTAAGTTGAAACGAGGAATCAACGTGACACAGCATCTCCATAACGAATCTCTGGTCTCTGTTTCAGCGCAGAAAATCTTACCCTCCCAATTTTCCACCCCTATGAAGAGGCCAATATATCGGGCGAAGTATGAAGCTAGCTGCTAGAATAACAGGAGGGTGGTTGGAGGAAGGTCACAGGGTATTCGGGGTTGAATCCCCAATAACGTAACTCGCGTGTTTCATCAATTGGATGTTAGGCAATAAAGCCGTCAAACTTATCCCCGTTACTTAACAGGATCCCCATTCCTCGACGGAAAGAGGGGTTGAAAAAACAGTAATAAAACGGTTTCACTGTGTTTCCAAGCATCAGGAAAACCGTGCTTGCCCTCCCTCAGTCTTGAGTGGGCGTTAAGGGCGTAAAGATTATATAGAAGGAGTACGTTCTACAGTTTCTTAGAGTCCACGTTGGGACAAACGATCATGACGAAAAGCTGAGTCTGCGAAATATTTCATAGCCTAGCCTCCGGCTAGACCATATCATTTCGTCTCTCTTCCTTTTGTCTCCTCTTCGATAGCATTTTTCCTCCGTCCCCCCCCCCCTCTCCTTCGCGATCCTTCTATTCCAGGGAGGCATTATCTCACTCTTTTCCGTCTTACTTCAAGCCTTTACCTTTTTTTTTCCACCCCCTCCGGACTCCTCGTAATTTCCTATCCGAGGATCGGTAATGTCGTGGTGTTACCGGCGGGCATTACACGGGTGTGTTAAGCTAGTTACGGCCTCTATACCTCCGCCAATTCCTACCGGATATATCCGAGAGCTTCGCTTCGACCCCGCGACCCTCTTAAGGTCGGTCCGTGTGCGGAAAGCCCGCTGAGAGAGCCCCCGAGTCGAAGGATACGAGGGAGAGGTTGGGGCCGAAGTGCGGAGTGAGGTTATTGCAGAGAAGGTCGATTCTCTTGGCGGGTCACCAGTTAAGCCAACCCGCAGAGTCGAGTGAAAGGACGACCTGGCTTGAGAGCAAAAGAGGCAAAAGAGATGGTGGCGGAAGCGAATGTTACGTATTATACTATATATATATATATATGGGCCATTTCATCCCGAATCGAACAGTTTGAAAAACTTTTTTTTCTCGATTTTTTAATATTTTTGAGTACCCATCAAAAGACCCTTCCTGTTAAATTTTGAGATATTTTTGATTACCCGTTCAAAAGATATTAAATTAACAAAAAACCGCTCTTTTTTTTTGTATTTTGGTAATAACTTCTTTAATAATGGTCCAAATTTGTTTTTTTTTTCAAAATTTTTGTTTTTTATGATCTTTTCAGAAAAAAATACAACGAAAATATTCGACGTGTTTTTGAATGAGTTTTTTAAGTTTTAAACCTCAAATTGCGTTCTTAAAAGTGATTGTCATTTTGGATTTTTTAAAAAAATTTTTCATTCAAACATCTATCTATTCAACAATTTTTGAGACTAGTCCGATCGTGAGATCTCAATAACTACTATTTTTATCGATTTTTGAAAATTAAAAAATGTGTGTTTTTTAAATAAATTATTATGGATACCAATTTTTGTTACTGTATAGTATTTTTTTCAATATTTAGAATTTATTTTGATCCAATTTTTGTTACTGTATAGTAATTTTTTCAATATTTAGAATTCATTTTGACACTTTTTTATTGTTAACAGGTTCTTAAAATTAATAATCAATCGTTAAGTCTGTTTATGAATAAAAATAACAACAGTTTTTATTTATTCACGTATTTTTTTGAAAACCTTACATATACGATTATTTCCCGAATCAGAATATTCCTTTGTCAATACGTTTCCGTTGCTCATTGGAATAATTGAATAAAATTTTTGTGTCCCCCTGTGGTTGACTTCGCAGTATTTTATCGCAAATAAAATCTTTCTTTTGCATCTGAATAATTTTTCTCATGTGAAAATTTGACAGCAATATTCGGGAGACTATTTAGGTTCAATGCCCACTCATACAATTCTTGAACTGTTGTTATTTGCTCATCGGTCAATTGTTGATTTCAAAAATCTGTTAACAATGAAAAAGTGTACAAATTAATTTAAAATGATTTAAAAAAATACTATACAGTAACAAAAATTGTTATTCCTAATAATTGATTAAAAAAAAAAAAATTATTTTCAAAATTCGAAAAAAATAGTAGTTATTGAGATCCCACGATCGGACTAGTCTTAAAAATGGTTGAATACCTAGATAGATGTTTGAAACAAAAAATAAAAAAAGTCATTCACTTTTAAAACCGCGATTTAACGTTCAAAACTCAAAAAACTCATTCAAGAACACGTCCAATATTTTTGTTGTATTTTTTTCTGGAAAGGCCATAAAAAAAACAAAATTTTGAAAAAAAACTTCTAATTTGGACCATTATTAAAGAAGTTATGACCAAAATACCAAAAAAAGAACGGTTTTTTTCGTGAATTTAACATCTTTTGAACGGGTAATTAAAAAAATCTCAAAATTTAACTGGAAGGGTCTTCTGATGGGTACTCAAAAATATAAAAAAATTGAGGAAATTAAAAAAAAAAGTTCCTCAAACTGTCCGATCTGGGATGGAATGCCCCATATATTGGAGGATCGAGAGCGAGTCTCGCACTCCAATAATCCCCTTCGGGGCGTATATTTCAAAGGAGAATTTTCCGTACAATCCAGCCCAGGTCACCGTAGAGGCCACTGTTAGACAGTCACCGCATTCGGACTAATCGCCAGCTTTTCCGTTTGATACCCGTGTCCGTTCTTCTCGATTTTCCATTGCGCACCTTTCACACGTCACGACACTTCCGAGAGGTATTATTTCGATCCTTTATTGAGAGGAGATTAAATTTTCGCACCCGTGGATAGCAAAAAAAAGGCAACTGTTTCCTGCTCTTCGTGAGCTTTTCTCTCTAAGAAGATTTACCCTATTTATTTATTAACGGGACATTTTGCTGAATTGAACTGCCTTTGTCTTTACCGTTTTTCCTCTCATTCTATTGTTTCGTGTTCTTCCTGAGCCATTGCTTATTTGCATTCCTTTTTTCCTCTTCGTATTCTTCGTTTTGGTATTCTTTGTAATAATCCTTGAACATTTATGACTGCTGGAATGTTGACCGCATCTGGCACAGGGAAAAGTCAGCTCTTTGGTCAGCCAGACCGTCGGACTAATTAGAACTGATTGTATAGATGGAAATACTCTTCAAACATGTTAACACAAAATTCATTTGAGCGAAAGAATCGTACTTGTGAAAATGCGTTCTAATATTGTGCCAATTAACAATTTGCCCATGATTTTTTAGTTCTTTTTCCATCGTTCGACAAATCTTCATGAACAGTTCTTTCAATTTCTCTGTAATGAGCAATTAAATTATTGCTTCCTCTTAGAGGAAGCTTAATGAAAGAAAAAGAGATGGAGCTGAGTGCAAATTACTAAATTGCATGATTATTATTAATTTTTTCATGACAAATGAAGGTATTTATTAATTTCGAATCCTGAAAATGGGTCTTTCAAAATTCAACACCAATCATTCTAATCATACAGAACATTTGGGCAAAACAAATTTACTTTCAATAACTGAGAGATTACAAGTTTCTTTGAAATTTAACCCTATAAGCAATTACTTAAAAAAAAATTAAAACTTATTATTTGCTATTGATGCATTTGTGGAAAAAATGGGTAAATAAATTAAAAAGAGTCGAATAGTTTTACAGACACTGTGAGATAAAAAAAAATATAAACGAATATTCATCCCCAATAATTATTTATTCAATTATTAACATTACCATTTTGTTCCACGTTGTTCCCTGGTTATCCAAAAAAATATCTTACTTAATTCAATATATTTCCATCATCATATTAATTGGCTTGCAATTATTTAACTTAAATTTATATGTGTCATTCTCTATCAATTCAACGACGTTTTGTCAGTGACCCCCTTCGATTTTTTTGAATTTTTTAAAATGTTATTAATACATGCAAAAAGAAGTATCCATGTAAATTTTTAGCTCTCTATCTTAAACCATACCGAAGTTATTGATTATCAAAAAATTATTCTTAAAATCATCATAACTTCTACAATAACCAAGATGTTCTAATTTATTAGGACGTCATTTTTTTCCGATGTACTTTTTGAACAGAATTTCGGAAATTAAGAAAAAACATTTTTTAATATTTTTGTAGCTGTTTTAAGCTAAAAAATTGGATTTTCTTTCAATGGGACCTGTTCGATTTTTTTCCAAAAAAATACTGAATTTCTACGTAAAAAAACAAAACTTTTAGGATTTTACCGAAGATGGAATTCGAATAACTTCTTATTTTAAAAAAAAAATCGATTTTTTTCGTAATTTTGATCTTTTTTCCTTCCATAGCTACAATAGATGATTTCAATTATGTTAAAATAAATAATTTAACTTCTCTCATATATTTTCTTTGTAAATTATGATAATTAACATTAAGAATTACAATTCAAGTACTTTTTGCACTTTATTCAATTTTTTTACATAAAGATTGTAATTCTTAATGTTAATTATTATAATTGACAAAGGAAATATGTGAGAGACGTTGAATTACTGATTTTAACATAATTGCAATAAACTATTGTAGTCATAGAAGAAAAAAAGATCAAGATCACGAAAAAAAAAATTTTTTTTTTCAAATTAAAAGTTATTTGAATCGCATCTTTAGTAAAATTTCAAAAATTTTGTTTTTTTACTTAGAATTTTATAATTTTTTTTGAAAAAAATCGCAGGGGTCTCATTGAAAGGAAATATAAAATTTCAGATTAAAATAGCCAAAAGGACATTAAATTTTTTTTTTCTAAATTTTCTATATTTTTTTAAAAAGTACATTGAAAAAGAAAAAAAAAAGGACTTCTTAGCAAGTTAGAATATCTTGGTTATTGTAGAAGTTATGATTATTTTACGAATATTTTTTGAAAAATCAATAACTTCGGGATAGAGAGCTAAAAATTTACATGAATACTTTTTTTTACATGTATAATCACATATTAAAAAATAAAAGAATCGAAGAGGGTCACCGACAAAACGTCGTTGAATTGACATGGAATGACTCATATACAGGCCCAAAATATACCCAAAAATTGAAAATACAGATCACTGAATCTCTTTCCTCACTCTTTCCTGACTTTTTTCCTGTGAATATTCCACTTATCAATTACATCAATGAAATATGAAACAGATTCCTCTTCTGTCTTGGCAATGGCAGCAAAACTTGCTGGTTTGGGGGAACTTTATCGAGTGATATTAAATTCTCACAGCAATCCGCCATTCCACGTCACAAATGCACGAAAAATCTGAAAGCTGTCGCAGAAAAAGTTGGGAAAATTCAGGAATCTATTATGAATATCGTTGCTCAATCGGAGAGAAGCGAAAAGTCGAACTTTTGCTGAATATTGGGCCAACCCTCGTTGTCATTCACGTATCAAAAAAGAAACGGGAGTGCACTTTTTCGCGAGTGCCAATCTGAAGGGGTTCTATTTTCCCGTGGCGCAGAGACTTGTATATATCGCGAGAAATGCGAAGGTGCGATGTTCCAATATTATCGAGTTTGAGAAACTCGTTTGCAGTCTAGACCGAACGTAGAAAGAGGAAGAGAAAAACGAGGATAAGAGTGAGAACAGTGATATGAGACATCGGGAGAAGGAAATATCAAGAAATATATATAATATATCGAGTGAAGTCAAAAGGGTTTGACAGCGATGACGATATCTCGTAGGGTTTTCTCGTCAACCCCGTCGACGAATTTCCCATCTTTCCATCAAGAAGGCAGAAACACTCGACACCGAAAAAAAGGTTTAGTAATATCAACTACCCAGCTGCGATCACGGAAAATTCGTTTGAATCAATCGTCACATATTTGATTTAATTACCCCGTTGTTGAAATAATAAAACTGGTATCGTTGTTTCGAATGTGTACCGCATTCACCGCAATTACAACATTGGATCAGAATGATTGCAAGCGAGATTGATTCAACAACTTATTTTCTCGTTCAATCGAATTTCTAGTAATTTACTGGGAGTAAATAAAATTGTTTTAACCGTATGTTTCGTCTCATCAACAAAATCTAGTTTTAATTTGAGCTATTCATCCAGTTAAAAAGAATAGTAAATGCTTTCAAGTCGATCAAATGGTTTGATAAATTTGACTAAATATTTCAATGCGGCCACAACACATTTAGTCGATAGTACGTATAGTAACTACCACGATCTCGGCACTTCGCCCGAGATCCGTAAGGTGGCTACGATCGGCGCGCGCTCTCGCGCCAGCGAGACAGCCACTGAGCACCGATAAGTACCAGTGTATTACCAGCATCGGAGTCCACGATTAACTTTAATTTGATGGAACATTACACGCGCTCTTTGGTCGCGCAGTTCTATGGACTAAATGCTACATATTTGAATGAGATCACCATTGCACTTTGGTGGCGCTCGTGCTCTTTATGGGCGCAAGGATGAACAAGTTGAATTTTCACATAACTGTTAAATCTCACGATTAATTTGTTAAGTGAAAGCCCTCGAAGCTTAAACAAATATTGCATATCATCAAATGTTTTGTTAAGATAAATGTCCCAATTATTGAATAGCTAAGGATCTGGGGATTGAATTCGGTGAGGAAAAAAATATAAAATCAATAAAAAAAACCATCGCTTTCATGTTCAAATGATACTTTGATATTTTTACTTTCGAAAAATCAACCTTTAAATTTTTTTCGAACGATTTCAAATGAAAAAAAAAGAATAACAATGTGAAGCATGCAAATGTCCCAATTATTGAACACTGGAAGTGCCTGTGTCCCTAATATTGAACAGGCATGTCCCAGTTATCGAACACTCTCGAGAATTCTTTTTCCGTTCTGAAAATATTATTTTGAGTACAATATTAAAAAATAAAAGCAAAATCAAACACTTAAATAATCTCTTATTCATCATGTGAAAATACAAAAATATATATTTAGTCTCTTTTGACAGGTTTTTGGTTCATTCGCATTTGGTTTATTTTTGCTTTTCAACTCGAACTTTATTTCATTTTTATTTTCAGCCTCCTCGTTTTTATGTCCTGTGTTTGTTTGATTTTATCGTAGCTTTCTTGTTTTTCGACTGAAATATCGGGGAGTAAAAAATATTGAACATTACATTCGTATTTTTAGGTTACATTTAGATTATATTCTCTTTTTACTTCTCTTTTTATGTTTATTGCATGAAAATACAGATGAAAAATATATTTGACGATCTTAGAGTTATTATTAAAAGAATAGAGGTAAGTTTATTCAGGAACTTACAGTTTTTGTTTGAATAAATCCGATTCACACGATCTGGCACACGTTAACTGCGTCTCGATGTTTTGATGGGTTTAATGACGCCATCTTGGAGAATTCGAGTGTTCAATAATTGGGACACACTGCATTTTCTATGTCCCAATGATCGAACACCGTATTTGTTAACAAATTATTAATTTAAAAATAATTTAAAAAATTGTTATTTGCAAGAAATTTTCTGAGGAACCTGAAACGCATTTACTTTTTGAGATGCGACAGTTTTTGAATTTGTTATGCCCTTACGTATGAAGGGGCGTGCCTTGGCAAAAACGATAAGCAGTTACCACGAGACGTCAAATCGGGTCACCGTTGCTGATTAAATAATTTTTTTATCGATTAATTAAAGCTTTTTTTGCACTAGTAAGGTGACATTTCGATAGCTAAGAGTTCCATAAATGTAATGAAATTTTTATAAATAAGTAAATGCATGCAGGTGATTGAGAAATAATAAAAATACAGGATAGTGTTCAATAATTGGGACCTGTTCAATAACTGGGACATTTACCTTAATTCAATTGAAATTTTCTAGTTTTATATTGAATGCATTTTTTTTCCGGTGAACAACATCTGAATTACATGGAAAATATAAACTGTTCATTCAACTAAACCATTTGGTTATGCAATCGCACATTGAGTGCATTTTACCAAATATAGAATCAAAACAATGTAATTTTCAATTGAACGGATTCTCTACTCTGTTGGGTCAAGGATATATGTATTTATGGGAATGTGATTTTTGTATCCATTTTGACACACGGTTTGAGTTAACTGAATTACACATTTCGTTTGCCACCCGTAACCGCCGGGTTTAGTTAATTCACGCCAAATTTTTTTCACTTTACCAAACCTTTTTCTCGGTGGACGAATTCGGCACTTTTATCAGGACTTATCAGAGTCCAAATTTCATTTCTCCAGAGCAATTGTTTTCGATTATTTTTGCCACTGAAATCTCTTCAATTAATTTCACGCCTCGCCAGCCTGATTCTCGTTAAGGGTTGTTTTTTTCGCCTTCTGTTGCGGACAGACAGGATTTCATGCACTTCAGCTTGGACAGTCTTCGCTGTACGGTTTATTCTTCAAGGGAGAGATAAGAGAGGTGTGAAGAAAAAGGGCCAGAGAAAAACTCACGGTCAAAGGCTCGAGAAAGTCTCGTATGTGAGAAGGATCACGCCCACTTCCGGTTGCTGAGAATAAAGTTGTATATCGCGAGGAGAAAGAGCCACTCTCGCGACCGTTGTCTCATTCTTCTGTCTGGCTGATTCGTGACTTTTTATTTATTTCTCTCGGGGGTTGGAGGGCGCGTCTTCTTGGACTTATTGCCTTTTTCACCCCTCGAGGGCTTGACTCTTGCAAGCACAGAGTCCTCGTACACGTTGTACTCGTCTCATTGTTCCTGGATGGGAATAGATATATTTTTTTTTTGCGATCGCGTGTGAGAAGACGCAAACGTTTATGGTAAAAACAGAAAAGTTAGAAGGGGATGAAAAAAGGAAAATACTGTATTGCAGCTGGAGGGCGTTCGCGAGATCGACTTTCGTCGATCCGCAGAGATCGCCTCGAGCGTCGTGACGCCTTTCGCGGATTGGTTGCCTTCTTTATTTTCTCAGCCATACACTCTTTATCTTGAAGCCGGAACTGTCGAGACAGTTTTTTCTTGCGTTCTCGCGTGCTTGAGAAAAGCCACAAATCCTTGAGTTTTACGGTCAAACGGAACTCGAAAATTCTCCGCCCTTATCTTTCATACTCGTAAAATTCGCAGAGCGCATTTTCCGGATGTATCAAGCAATCGGTAAAGGGGATGAACTGAGGTGGGAAAAATATTTGTGAAAATTTTTGCTGGTAGAATTTTTTTCATGTGGAAATCGAATTATATCTCGAATGTGTTTTTTTTCTTTGAGCGGTCATTCGATGTTTAAGTGAATAATATTGGTGGAAATTGAAAAATAAATATTTCTAAATGGAATGATTTTATATTAAGGGATAATGGGACACGACGACGGTGCCCCTCCAAAATTTGGTCAAAAAAACTTGTTGGTTTCCCGTCAAATTATCATAAATTTCATGTATCGACTCATTTTTAGTTTTTCTTCAAATTATTATAAATTGAATGTATTTAAATTGTGATGAATTAAATGTAATTAAATACAATCGGGGTAAAATGGACCATCGAAAAAAATTAGAAAAAAAAATATTTTTAACAAAATTGAAAAATTTTCAAAAGAAAATAAAATTATCTATTGTCTAGAAAATAGTCGAAAAATATAGAAGTTTTTTATTATTTAACGAATTTTTAATTAATCTATATATTTTTTTATGTTAAACAAATAAACAATAACATTTTTTATGATTTATGGAAAACAACTTAAGATTTAAAGAACAAGAAAAAAACTTGATCATTTTTTTAGAAGGGGCCGTAGTCTTCTATATCATCTTACGAATGTGCAAAAAAAATTTCATACCTATTGGATCTAAATTGAAAAATGTATTGGTTTTTAAGTTGATGCTCGTTGATCTCAAATTCAATGAACAATAAAAATAAGACCAGCAAGTCTTGATCATTCAAAAATTTTTTAGATTTTTTTTACATGCTAAAATTTAGTATTTCATTAAAAGTTTTTTTTTTGCGTATACTTTCGATTCCATGAATAAAAAATATCAATTCTTCTGCAAAAATCATGACTCTAACTCTAAACATCCGCTATTTTGTTCCACGTCTGATATTTCTGAAATTTCTTCGATCAATCCCAAAATTAACTAATACCCTAACGAATAATGTAATAATTTTGTTTTCAGCGTTACTTCAACCCCCAGAATAATCGGATTCGATTACGGATCGGTTATTAAAAAATCAAATATATGAGGCATTCCACGACATTCCGATCAAAATCTTCTCTCAATGATTTCGATTTTCCTCTGATTTTTTTATATAAAAAAACACATTGAAACAAAATTTTTTCTTTCAGAATTTTTTGGTCTCGCGTTTTTTGGATCTTTTTTGTTTTAAACAGAGCGACCACTTTGTAAAATCTGAAAAAATTTAGAATAATCTAACGAGATAGAACAAATTTTTTGGGCTTTGTTTCAAAATGGATATTTCAATACTCTGTGAGTAAAACTTTTTTTTTCAACGTTTTGAATTTTACTCATAGAGTATCAAAATCTTCATTTTGAAACAAAGCCCAAAGATTTTGTTATGTTTTATTAGATTATTCTGAATTTTTTCAGATTTTACAAGGAGGTCCCTTTAAAAAAAAAATCCAAAGAACGCGTGGCCAAAAAATTCTGAAAAAATTTGGGAAAATGTATATCAATGTGTTTTTTTACATAAAAAATTTAGAGGAAAATTAAAATCATCAAGGCAAGATTTTGATCGGAATTCCGTGGAATGCCTCATATATTTCTCATCACTCAACCTCAACATCTCTCTTGACTCTGATCCCGCATCATCGTCCATAATATTTCACCCCTGTCGTCTGTTTTTATTACAAAACTGTCTTTAAAAAGGCTTTCATTTCCGGCAAGCGTATGCATCCGCATCGTTTATCCCCGCCTTATCATCGTCGCCTCTGCGAAAATTTGCTCACTTTCATCGCGTCTGCACTCTTCAACGTGACTCGAGCTATTGAGAGATTCGACGAGAAAAAAAGCCAAATCTCTCGCCGCCATCCGAGCTTCGCTCTCAAAGTGCAGCGATGAAAGAGCAGGCGAAAAAAAAGAAAAAACCTCCCAACAAGTTGAAACCGAATATTGGGTCTTCCATCGACGAAAAAGTTGCACCCTCAAGGCCGATGAACCCTCGAGTCCCTTTTCTCTTCCTCCAGCTTTTTTTTCTCAACCTTGATGTATAAGTTACAAGCGTATATACAGATATATTAGGATAAATGCACGAAGGAAACGAGGGTAAAGCTCGGGTGGAGTAACTATGGTAGTAACGATCGGTCCAAAGCAGGCGACTTTATCCTCGATGGGTTTTAAAGCTCGTCGCTCGTCGTTGCGCTGATCTTTTTCCATGAAATATGCCGAAAACTCTTCGGGGTTTAAGTAAAAGTGCATCTCAGCGCGGGGAAGGGGCGGACGCACGCCGTCAACTTTTATCCTGACGAATGGGCAACTCGTTTTATGCACAAGTGTTTAATGCGAAGGGGTTTTGCGAAAAGACGATGCGAAAGGGGAATGAGGAGGATTTCGAGGGACAAAAGTGCAATGATGGCGTGTCGTTAACCTATAAGATCTCTTTTTAAGAAATTAGGGGTTGAGGAACGGGTTAAGGGATGTTTCGCATGTTAGAGGGAGATTGGACCAAAGCGCATTCTCTCTTGTGACGAAGGACCTCACCGTGTCCTGTTTCGAGGATATAGAAGCTCGAGAGGGGTGGTTCTCCTCCATTAACCTCTCTCACCTATCCTGTTGGGTTCTTGGCGATTCCCGAGGGATCTCACCTGCAAACGCATAGCTAATTGCTCGATAGCGAGAGCATGTACAATCCGGGCACTTCTCGTCCATTCAACCTTCTCGGCCTACGTTTCTCCAACGAAGATATATTAGGCTGTCCGTGATTAACCAAGTTGGTTATTTTTTTTATAGCACCCCGCAAATTTTAAGTTTAATTTTTTTAATTTTTTTCTCCGAAACAAGTAGATATGTAGCAATGAGAAATACTTTTTTTTGGTAGGAAATTGAATACTCTACAAAAAAGGTTTCTTATGATTTTTCGATAAACCCACTCCTTCGAAAGTTATTCGAGGTTAAAGTTGAGCTAGGACATTTTTAGATTTTCTTGCTTTGATGGCAAAATTATTATTATTTAGATAAAAAATAATTGTTCATTTTGAAAAATATCTAATTCTGACTGTACTATAAGAAAAATTATTGAGAAATAATTTCGAAGAATGGAATATTATGTAGCTACAAAGTATATTTTAGTACATTCCGTAGCCATTTTGAATAAATGGGTGAGGGGTGAGAATTCGGAACGTTTTTGAAATTATGAGGGGTCGTTCAGAATGATATTAATTAGTAAAAACATTATTATTTCCAAAAATTCTTTACAAACGAGCTCTCTTATCAATTTACGATATTATTATTGATTCAAAAGTTATTCACTGTCAAAATTGAGTTCGAAATCGTAGAATTTATCCTGAAAAATGTTTGAGATCAAACAAAATTCTTAACATTTATTTTATTAAATTTTCTTTGGTTACATTTGGATACTTTTTTTTAATTAATTAAATTAAATTTATTAAATAATCAAATTTATTCAACTTATTAAATTAAATTTATTTAATCAAATTTATTAAATTTTGAATTCAATAAATTTATAAAATTCGAAATTCATTTAAAAAACTGTATAATATATCAGAGAACTGTTGAATCGAAAAACACAATATTTAAGAATTTTTATCCTACTAAAAGACTTCGCATTAGTAAACGGATGCGAGTTCCAACTTGAAATTTATATCGTGACTTCTAAGATATATACAAAACATGAAAAAAATTGTCCCGCTGAATTAAATTATGCTATTTTTTTGTAAATAAATTTTTTCGGTTTTTGGCCGAAATTCAAATGAATTCGTTTTTTTCGGATTTGCTGATATTTTTTTCGAAAAGCGCAGGAAATTTCCGAAGCGCTGAATACGCAAAAAGTTTGAATTATAACTTTTAGTGTATTCCAAAGAGTATTATAGTTAAAGATCTGAAAATTGGTGTACAATATACTTTCAGGCAACACTAAAACATACTCGAGTTTCAAGAAAATCGAATGAGGTCGGCCTAAAAGGGGGTCCCGTTGAGCGGGAATACCTCATATCTAAGTTTATAATTTGCAGTCACGAGACTCATCGACAATGCAATATCTTTTCTTCTCACCCTCGAATGCCATTCTCGTGTTATTCTCGTTGAATGATGAAAAACCTCCGCTGGAGGTAAAATTAGGAGAGTCTGAGCAGGGGAATTATTGTGATGCGAATATAAAGAACACGAGGCGAGGAACATGAAATGGGAAAAAGAGGGATCATTGCTCGTGTCAGTTGACGAATGTCACTGCGAATTATCGCCTATTCATATCCGTTGTTTTGACAACGAGAGAAATTGCAAAAAGTCGATCGTGTATTCTCAATGCACGATGAACAATGGGGATTCAACCCGTCCATCCAGAGTGTGACGAAAAACTAATTGTCATGCTTACAATGGGAATGCAAAATAATCCAATCAATGTCGACGAGAAACGATGTCGAATATTGGGTTCGAATAGTAATAAAGACAGAAGAATAGAAAGAGTAGAAATAAGCCAATCAGTAAGAAATTATACTCGATATTGGGCTGAAATAATAATGACGACAAAAGAATGGAAAGACTATGAATTCAGCGTCAGATCAAGGAAAGAATTCTTTACTCGATGTGCTTTTTAAAGAGGCTAGAAAAATCGGTAAAATTAAAGTAGACGTCGGAATTGATGATCTTTTTATGCCTATATAATCTTATTTTTTTAATTTTATTTCATTAACATGTACACAAAGTTTTTGGCTTTTCAAATTTATTTAAAAAATGGAAATATGTTTACAATTCTCTAATTAATTTTCATATGCTACCGAAATTCGTTTTTTTTTTTTCGATTCAAAATAAATTCTCACCCAGAATCTTGTATTTAATTTTTTTAATAAAAATGTTTTCAACTAATAATCTAATTTTTTTCTCGCTCTATATAAAAGATATATTTTAGCTACGTCACAAATATTTTTCCGAAGAATTCTTCTTTCTTAATATACTTTACAAAACATTAGATCTATCTGACAACGAGATGTAAGAAGAAATGTATTAAAAAAAATCCATTCTCTGGATTTGTCTTTCGATATTTCGGAAATATTAAAAATATATTTCTGCCATAAAATCTGCAACCTATCTCGGATATATCTTTCGATATATCACTTTTTCAAAAAAAAAATTCAAACGAATTTTTCTAATTTTTTTAATCATCGGCCTAATTAATAATCCACTGAGTCTCTATTTTATTCATTTTGAAAAAATCTATTTAAAGTAAATTAATCATTTTTCTCGTTATCAACAATTTAAGAGCAAAAGGTGTATATCTCGTTGATGGACCATCCGGTGAAATTTAGATGGTCAACGGATCTTGTACGGGGCGGACACAATTGAAATGGTCAAGTCTCGCTGACAATTCTCACAGCGATGCACGGATCTTTCGGGGGTTGAACGTGCCCCGTTCAAACGTGAAAGGGTGAACAAGGGGGCGGTGAACTAGAGCTGTGTGTCCCTTCCAATTTATTTGATCGTATTGGAAACAACTGCCTTGCTACAATTGCTAGAAATATGGGGCATTTCATGCTAACTCATGGTACCGTCAAATATTGTAACTCGGATTTAAATGATATTTGGCTATCTCTTTATACTTACTGCAAAAGGAATCCCTGATTTTTTCCAAATTTTTTTGTTCAGCCAATCATCAGACATGAATATGCCATAACTTGGTGACAATTGTTCCGATTTCAAAGTTTTTTTTTCAAATTGTGCGTTTTTAAATGAACTTTCCGAAAACTTTATGCAAAAAATTATTCATAATTAAATAATTCGACTATTTTTTTTCATTTTGAAGTTAAAAGACGATTTTTAACATTGTTTGGGCTCTTCGATTTTTTTCAAAAAATTCTCAAAAATATAAGTTCCTAAAACACAAGTCTTAAACCCGATACGGTAATGGGAAAACGATGGGTACTATTTTTTGAATTTTCAAAATTATAATTTTTTTTTCCACTGTTTTGTTTTTCACTGTTTTTTATTAGAAGTTGAAAGATGGTCTAAAAATTTGATTAAATTACTTTCGTTTTGATAAAGATAATTAACATTATTATTTGGCCAATTAATATAAGCTAAATAACATTATTGCGCAACATAAATGAACAGTATGTATAGTGAAAAAATAAACTTTCGAACCAGGCTTAAAATTTGTGTTTGGGGACTAATATTCTTGAGAATTTTTTGAAAAAAATCGAAGGTCGCAAACAATTTTAAAAATCGTCTGTTAGTTTCAAAATAATAAAAAAATCAGTCGAATTAGCTATGAATAATTTTTTACATAAAAGTTTCGAAAAGTTCATTTAAAAACGCATGATTTGTAAAAAAAACTTAAAAATCGGAGCAATTTTCACCAATTTATTCGCTATTTGAAAAAAAAAATCAGCCAAATTTTCAAAAATTCGTCTCTCGTGATTGGCTGAACAAGAAAATTTGAAAAAAAATCAGGGATATCTTTTGCAA
Source organism: Alloplasta piceator (assembly GCA_946863875.1). NCBI lineage: Eukaryota > Metazoa > Arthropoda > Insecta > Hymenoptera > Ichneumonidae > Alloplasta > Alloplasta piceator. Next base: position 5,890,438 of record OX333074.1, read on the forward strand.
TAAGTATATAAAAAGATAGCCAAATATCATTCAAATTGGAGTTGCTAAATTTGATGGTAGGACGAGTTGGCATGGAATGCCCCATATATATGTATATATACTTGTACATAGAATGTGGAAAAACATGCTTGTGTTTAATGGGGAAACATCGTTGACCGCACTTCTTTGTCAGGTTGACGGTAAATGAGGTTGCTCCGCGATCCAAATTCGCAGCGATGCTGCGAGGTTTAACCGTGTCAGCCTGTTTTGAGCTCGTGGCTGCAACGCACCAGGGGAAAACAGAGCTTGCAAAGGGACAAGAGGGAGAAGGTATGTGCCACACTCTCGTCATGCCAGTACCAAAGGACGAACGGCATGAATATTAATATAGGAAACACGACATTGCCGAAATGCCTGACCGCGCGTCAACGTGCAAATTGGCGCAAACGTTCCCTCATTGCATCTGCGATGAACCAATCTATTCTCAGTTCGTGAATATAAAGATTAGGATGGTCCTTATTTAGAGCTCGGACGAATTTTTTATCAGACGCCCCCCCCCCCCCAAATCGACTTTAAATAATTCAAAAACAATACCCTAATTTTTTCAGATTTTTATCTAGACTCTAACCCCACCCAAAATGAGGGTAGATTTTCCCATTTGTAATACACGTGTTTCGGCCATATTCTCAGAATATATTTTATTCCAAGTGTAATAATTTTTTTTAAATCGGTCATTGCAAGATTTTAGTGTTCATTGGTGCTACTATTTGAGGAAAAAATTTCATTATCATACGGGTCAATCTAGACGAATTGCAATTCGTCGAGAATTCTAATACCGGTAAGTTTAGAGGTATTGCAATTGGTCTAAATTGACCTGTATGATAATGTGAATTTTTCTTTGAATAGTAGCACCAATGAACACTAAAATCTTGCAGTTACAATTTTTTTGAAAAATTATTACACTTGGAATAAAATATATCCTGCGAATATGGCCAAAACACGCGTGTATTTCAAACGGGGAAATCTACCCTCTTTTGAAGAGAGGTCAGAGTCTGGATAAAAATCTGAAAAAATCGAAGTATTGTTTTTGAATTATTTGGAGTCGATTTGGGGGCGTCTGATGAAAAATTCGTCCGAGCTTCAAATAAGGAGCACTCTAATATAAATATTCTACAATAAAGCGCCGTTTCGCTAAAATCCTTAAAAAGGGAAGATTTAGTACTGCCCTTTTGCGTAATGAAGACACTTACTTTAAATGATTGTAAGAATACTTAAGTGTCTTGAAATGTCAAAATATCTTGCATCGAAGACTTCGATACAAGATATTTTGATTCGAATTTCAGCTGTTCAAAAAATTTTTAAATAGAAAATTGAAAAAATTGCTACGAATCGTTTTTTAAAATTCAACCATGTGTTATGGCCTTTTTTTTTAATTTTTGGATTAGGGACCCTAGAAAATTAGATTTTTGTTAGTCGACTTGGTATTTTTTTTCGGCACTAAAAAAACGTTTTTTGTTTGCTGGGGAATCGTTCGCCGAATGAAAATATTCCCGAATATTCCTAAAACGGATAATGGTTAGAAACTTCTAAAACGATTTTGTCACATTTGACCAATTAACTCCAAAAGAAAGAGCAAAAAATCGATATTTGAGGGGTCTCTACTTCCGGTTCCCTTTACCTCACTAGAGAATTCCTTTATTTCAATCGTCAGAGCGCAAGATTCACCCCAATATCTTAAATTTCGTCGTTAACAAACATCAAAAGGAATTGAACAAAATGAATTTATAAAATTAACCAAATGTTTCACGTTAATTCTTAGTGCTCATTAAAATTAATTATTGGAAAATAATTTTCTTAAAATTCGCTCCTACCACACGCGGAGGAAATATCTTTTCGTCGATTGCCAATGAAAAAAATCGATCTACCTACGGTCGTTCAACTCGGAGCTTCTCGACACTTTTTTTTTTCGCCCGTTGGCAATTTAGCGGTGCTGCGCCAGAAACGTCCTTACGAGGAGGAACGGTGTAAGCGCAAGCTCACGTAGACGTAGTGCATCCCGGTAGTACGTGATCGCGATGGAAAAAGCTCGGTAAAAAGTCCGAGAAGCAGAAGTAGAGAAAGCGGGAAAGACGAGCAGAAGCGTGCGGAGGATTAAAAAAAAAAAAAAAAAAAAAAAAGCGAAGAGAGAAAAAGAAAGAGAGAGGAAGAGACGGAAAGATGTAAAGAAAAAAACCGGAAGAAGAGACGAGTAAAAAAAAAGGAAGACGTGGTAAACAAAGGAGAGAGAGAGTGGGTATTACGAAAGTACCTTCAGCGTGCAAA